>CAWUDS030006339.1:0-36996 GCA_963859935.3 Lathyrus sativus | reverse complement strand
CTAGGGGATCATGTCAATGATATACAAAAACAGATAAAGCATCAGCTTAAACAGTAAACAGTAAACGGACTGTAAAATGCATGCAATGCAAGTGAGGGAGGAAATGTGTGTGGGGCAGCAGCCTCCACAAGCTCATCTCACCTCAAGCCAGATATGAATAATTGTAATCATACAGATGGAAATGACATGCTATCAAGCAAAATATACTGACTGTAACCATACAGAAGAATGGAATAAAATGCCATCAAGCAGATCACAAACCACATAGGCAAGGGAGCAGAGCTCTACCGAATACCCGCAAGCAAAGCCATACAGTAAAAATACAAGCAGAGGGAGCAACTCAACCTCTAGTGCAATCATGCTCCTAGCTTAAATCAATCTAATATGAATTTATTCTAATGCATCAAGCAATCAAACAAGTCACATCAATACAGTTGCACAGCAAACAAACAGACAGGAAAGCAAAGCAGATCAACTACTCCCACAGCTTCACAGCAAAGCAATCTCCTGACAGCAAGTTCAGTCCTCAGTCTCCAACTGCTCTACAAGGCTAACATCTTCAATAGCAAGTGTCAACTTGCTTCTTCAAGCTTTCAATGCATCAAACACAAGGATCAACTTGTTCTCCAACTTCAAGCTTCAGCTCTTCATTTGATCTCAGCTGGATTTTTTTCACAAATGTCACTTGTTCTTCTTGGTCTTCAAGCTTCAGCTCCAATGGCAGTCTTCAAATACAGAGAAGTGGCAGCTTCTAGCATCTTCAATCTTCTAACAAGGAACTCCATCCTCTAGCAAGGGAGAAAGATTCATCTAACAAGAGCAAGGTTTGGATAGTGGAAAGCAAAGTGAAGACCAAAGGTCACCACTAAACACCCCACCATCAGAGAAAGGAACCCTCAAAAGGATCTACCAACTTGTGAAGAGCCACACATCCTACCAAGGAGGGATGAGGCCTTCACAAGGGGACCTTATATCATAGGGAGAATGGAAGTAATCAACACCTCCATGTTTATGAAGAAGAGAATCTATCTAGAAGCTCTACTTACAAATCCTACTCCTAACACCTAAACAAAACTACACCAAAAGAAGGGAAATCTTCACATCCAAGCTTCTTCAAGCATTCCTCAGCAGCCCACACAAGTCTTCATCATCATCCAAGAGCAGAGAGGCAAAACCCTTATCTAGGGACTAAGAAATCATTCTAGTTGAACTAACAAGTTAGGATCACCTAAAACCTAGTACTAAAGTTAGTCTTAACTAAAATACTAAAACCAATTGTAATTCCTAAAAAATTAACTATGGGAACCTAATTCAATCATGAATCTACCATACAAAATCCAGGGGTTGAATCATCCACAAAGTCCTAAAAATAAATCTAAATCACAAGGTACTAAGCTAAACCCTAAAACTAGAGCACCTAAAGTTCAAATTAAAACTACTACCTAATTTCATCACAAAATGTGAGAAATTACTAGAGGATAATGCATGTCTAAACTAATCACACACAAAAAATTAGCTCAAGAATCATCACCAATTGATCACACAAAAATCAGCAAAACAGGGTATCAACCATAATGATTTTAATATCAAATAAAATGTAAAAAATGCACATAAAATCACAAATGCATGAATTCCTAATATTTTTATTCAATAAAATTCTAGACTCATTCATGAATCAAAGAAAAAAACCCTGGAATTAATTGAGTTAATTTCCTATTTTTGTGAATTATTCTCTAAATCATATGAAATGATAAAAATAAAAGAAATAAGAAGAAATAATAAAAGGCGCGTATCAAATAGCAATTAATTCAAGTTCAATTCAGGATTGGGCCAGGAGGGATGTGTGGATAAAAATCTGTGCACTAAGCCCAAACCAAGCCAATTAATGAAACGGTGCGTTTCATCAGAAGTCTCCCTTCAAGTTTTGAGATGCAATCGTGGCCATCCGTTCCTTGCCTGAGTCAAAGGTCCACTCTTCATCCAATGACTGTGGGCTTATCGTCCCAAATTTGAACTGAAATGGAGGAGTTCTCAGACGGTGGCCTGAGTTTGTAGCGCCACCGTCTTCTTCGGTGAGGTGCTCTTCTCAGGTCATTAAAATTACAAAAACAAATCATCATCTTGCTCAATTTTCATCCTGATCACGAATCCATCATCTAAATCCCTAATTCTTTCTCCAACTCCAAACACGATAGCATTTTCAGAAATCCACCAAATCTTGATCATCATGATTCTTAAAATTAATGACACTAATGTAATCCTCCACTCTTCACTGATCAATTTCCACCATCCAATCATGAATAGCACTCCAAGAATCATGAGAAAATCCATCTCAACAGAAGTAGCACAACACCTAACATTGTCTCTAATCGTGTAATTAACCATCCTAAATCATCTATATCAATAGGGGAACCTAACCACATGTGTAACGCCCGTTTTATTTCGATTAAATCCAATTATGACTTTGCCATGTCTCGTTGCGTCGTAGTCGTATTTGAGTATGAGTTCGTCTCGAAGAAAGGAATTGAATCGTCGAATTGTCGGAAAAATTCTGGTATTTGTCGAAAACTTTGAAAATTCATATCTCTTGATCCGTAAGTCGGATTTGACCCCCGTTCGAAGCGTTGGAAATCTAAAGAGATGTTATATCTAGAAAAAAATTGAAAAAATTTAATTTGCTGCTATGACGACCGTCACAGGAGTGTGACGACCGTCACACGAGCAAAAACTGCAGTTATGCAGAATTTGAACGTGTTCTGGCGGAATGAGATTTTTTAGCAAAAATATATTTTCGTATACTCTTTTACCCTCAATTACATAATTTTTTTGGAAAGGAAAGACGGAAAAGAGAAGTTACGCATTGAGAGAAGTGGAGAGCGAAGAATCATCCATCGGCGAATTCGGGAGATTTCTGCAGAAAAATCACCGTAGAGCAGAAGCGAATTGGAAAGCGTGGAATTGCCTCAATTCTAAGGTAAGGGTGGAGTTCAATTCTATAACCGGGAGTATGATCGAATTCATGTTGGGAATCGAGTCATAGGTATAGTTTTCGTTAATCGATAAATATTAAGGAAAAGGTTTCTCTAATGGGACAAAATTTCTATGTAGGAAAGAATGTGTTATGTAGTTATTAGTGCGATGCTCTAAGGTTTTCCTTATGGGCAAATACGTAGAACGAATATGCTATACGGTTATTTCGTACAACGCTCTAATGGTTTTCCCTAATGGACGTCAGATGGCCGGGTTGGTCTAAGGCGCCAGTTTCAGGTACTGGTCCAAAAAGGACAGTTACCTGGTTGTGATTGATTTGTAATTAATTATGTGAGAAGATGCCGTAATGTTGTTATTACGATAAAATGTTAAAGATTAATTGTAGAACTGATGTTGATGCTATACCTATATAGGAATAGCCGTTTTGTGTGAACACTTTGAGTTCCTATTTGTTGATACGATGTTGCAATGTTCCTTTGACATGAACAGTCGTAAATGTTAAAATTATGTTGTTATTGTTCCCATATGTGAACAAGTAGAAAGTGATAGTTGTATGAGTGGTATGATGTTATGATGCTCTGTTATGGACATTCTGGTTGTAGGCATAATGCCTTGTTATATGGTTGCTATGTTGTGTTGTAGTCCATAATAGATGCATTTCATGGCATAGCATTTGGCCTGGATTGACGACGGTTGTGCCTGTATTGGCGTTATTTGGAGTGTTGGCTCCTAGATGGGTTCGGGGTGTTGGCCCTGTCCCGAGTTTTGGAGTGTTGGCTCCTAGATGGGTTCGGGGTGTTGGCCCTGTCCCGAGTTGTAGAGAGTTGTCTCCCAAATTGGTACCACATGCATATGCACAGTTGAGTCGCATTGTTGAGTCACATGAAGTTGCATAATTATGTTATTTGTATATTAATGTTGTTTTACGTGAGGTATGGATTGTTGCAGTTGTTGTCGATGATGTTTATGATTTCTAAACTTATAGTGCTGTGATGAGTTTCTGGCATGTTTTCTATCATGCTCTATGTTATATTAATGATATCTCACCCTTTACGTTGTATGTTACCTCCTCTGGTGGTAATTTGCAGGTAGTTCGGAATGAAGTTCCGCTTTGTCGATTAAGTGGTCGTTGGTCGCTCTGATACGTAGCACTCTTGGGGGGATGAACGATTGTTTATGTTGTTTATTTGATGTTTTCTTATTGCTGAATTTTACTAAGTATTTTAGTTGAATTGGTTGTTTTTGTTAATGCACCGAATGCTGGTTGTACGCACTGGACCGGTGGGTCGGTAGTGCTGAAATTTATGACTGAACTAATTGTTTTGTTGAATCTATGCAAGATGATTGCTTTCTGAATTTTAATCGAGTTGGTTGCAAGTTTTATGATTTTACTTTAATCATTAAGAATGTTGGAAGTGTTTTATGTTCCGCTGCAAATTAGTAAAATGTTGAGAACTCGATATGTTAAGCAAGCTGTCGTATGTTCATCCAAGTTCATGTGCTATGTATCATTACTGAATGCATGTTGCCTAGTTAAATTAAATGGTAAAATGCATGCTTCTGCTAGCTGAAAAATGTGACGCCCAGGTTTTTGTCTGTGTGACGACCCTCACAAGTCCATGACGACCGTCATGCGTACAAATTTCGTGCACTCTGATTTTGATTTATTTTAAATATGCCTTGGGTAGAAATGGGGTGTTACATTAGTGGTATCAGAGCAGGTCGGTCCGTCCGGCCAAGTTGTCTAATGTTGTTGTTTAATCCTTGGTATGCGACATGTGTGTGAAACACTGTCGGTACATGTTCATTGTCTAGCCTTGTCTGCAGGAGTGAGAATGATTCAAGTGGGGGAGAAATTGGTGTTTCTCCGAAAGGCTGCAAGTGTGGAGTTGTAGCTCAGTGGAAAGTTGAACGCTCTTATAGTTTGGTAAAGATGGTTTATACCCCATCATGATTTCGGCTGTCTATTGACAAATTGAGGAAATGATCACCCTTAATCCCTTGTTAATAGTAGACAGGATTGTGTTGGATGGGATAGACGAGTCTTGCGAGCTTAGGTAGCGTGAGCAGTGAATTGGTTGGAGTGGAGCTAAGTGCTCAAGAATTGTTTGAAGAGTCGGTCGATGTAAGAAGGTGTCGAGATGTGTATTATGATTTGAATTCAAGAGTTGATGAAGGTGAGGAAGTTGGTGGGTTGCCAATTAATTATAATTGTCCGGCAGTTTCCCGAGGAGGTAAGTGAATCACTACCGGAATGTGAAGTGAAGCTTACACATCGACTTCGTTCTTGGAACTAGTCCGTTATTGGTGGTCGGAGTTGTATCGCATTGGGAGATATAGTAAAGGTAACTTCAGCGAGTTTAGTTATGCTTTAAGGCAACTTGAAGTATGTAAGAAGAATTATCTGACCAGTGTTCTAGAGTTGGTCATTGTTGTAGTTGTGTCGGAGTTGGAGGCTGAAATTGCTTAATCTGAGATTTTGTGAGGAAGCGATGTTTTACAGACGAAAGTCGGAGAAGATTGTGTAGTTGTGTCGGGTAATATTAAGCCGTGATTGAGTATGCTTGTTTTATAAAATGTGATTGATTTGGCAAGTTTTGGCATTTTGAAGATTTGAGGATCTAAGATTCGGATTGAAATCGGACGTCGTAGAAATCGCGTTTGATGGTTCTAATTCAATGTCATATGTTAGGGGAGTATGAGTATGTGTTTGTTTCGAAGAAATAAATTGAATCAGTCGAATTTTCGGGCAAAAATGCAGAATTCCCGTAGCAGATTTTGGGCAAAATTCTGGTTTTTCGGAAAACTTTGAAAATTCATAACTCTTGAACCGTATGTCGGTTTTGACTCCCGTTCGAAGTGACGGGAAGCTAACGAGATGATATTTCTAGGAAAAATGGTTTTGGAGTCAGTGAATGAGTCAATTATAGCAGAATATTCGAAACGTGTCATTTTGGCAATTTTACCGTCGTGCACGGGTGCGGTTGATGTGTTATCATACTGTGTGTTTTCGGTATATAACGTGGTAGCTGATGCTTTGATTTGAAAACCTTACCGGTAATGATGATGATGGTGAAAAGAGTTAGAACCGATTGAGCAGTTTGGCGATACAAGTTTGGTCTGTGAAGAGACTTGTTATGGAGTTAAGCCGTGTGTGTTAGAACTTACTAGTAGTATTCTTGAGGAGATTCGAGAAGGTCAGAAAATCTGGTTTGAGTTGGTAGATTGGTTGAAGTTGACGAATCAAAGTCGAAGAGTTGATTTTCGGATTTGTTGAAGTGGTATCGCGATATGTCGTGATGGAGTTTGTGGTCGACTTAGTTACGGAAACTAGTCCGATATTGAGAACTCCACATTGTATGTCTGTTTGGATGGTCGAGGAATTAATTTGATTGAGTGGTTTTGAGACTTGTGTCCGGGGTGTATTCTAAGACAGCAAATTGTGAAGTCGAATAGAGGGTGGACAGTGATTTCTGGTGATTGTGAGAAGAGGTTGGGCGTGGAAAGCAATATTGGTGTACTTGAGGTTTAAAATATTTCAAGTTGAAACTGTGTCGAATGGTTTCCTAAGTGTGAAATTGTTGTTGTACGTAGAATTCTAAGATCGCAGCTTTTTTACGGAATCAAAATCGGACATACGGAAGTCGTTTAACGGTCGAAAATAGAAATCCGGACTGTCATGTTCGCCGAGAGATTCGCCTAGCGAAGTGTCCTGGGCAGAAAAATGTTGTTGAGTGGAGTAAGAATACTCTTGAAGAAGTGCCTTGAGATAGATGGAGTATCCATCCAAGTGCCATGAGGATGCGACCGAATTTAAGGAAATTGTTTTGGTGGCCATAGATAGAGAGTCACAGGAGTAAGTTGAGTATTCATCCGGGAGCGACGAATATGTATAGTGATTTGAAGAATCTGTTTTGGTGGCCTGGTATGAAGCGTGATGTAACACGATTTGTGTATGCATGTTTGACTTGTCAGAAGTAGAAAGTTGAGCATCAGAAACCTGTTGGGTTGATGCAACCGTGAGAAACTCTAGAATGGATATTGGATAGTGTTTCCATGGATTTTGTGATGGGTTTTCTAAAGAATTTAAAGGAATATGATTCGATTTGGTTGGTTATGAATGAATTGACAAGATTAACCCATTTCCTACCAATGAGGGAGAACCAGTCTATGCTGAAGCTAGCTGAGATGTGTATCGATGAAGTTGTGAAGTCGTATGAGGTGCCGTCGAATTTTGTGTCAGATGGGAACCTGAGTTCTTCATTGAGATTTTAGGAGAGTTTTGCAGACGTTTGAATGTCATGTTGAAGTTGGATTCTTTCTAGCATCCGTGGACGGATGGGCAGACAGAGAGAACTATTCAGTATGTAGAAGATTTGTTGAGTTATGTTGATGTATGTCCGGCGAGAGTGCTGTGCTCGGACATGAGATTGTGTAAGAGACGATTGAAAAGATTAAAAGGATCCAAGATAAGATGTGTTTTGAGATTTACGATAGTAACAGGTGTTGGTCGAGCGTGAGGTCTCGGAAATACCACTATGTTTTGTTTATCTGTATCAGAGTGGCGCAGCGGAAGCGTGGAGAAAGTAGCATGCTAGGCTGTTTTACCGCTGTCGCTTGTGGGAATTGCATGATGTGTTCATGTGTCCAAGCTGAGGAAGTACGTTGATTCAGATGGATAGTGTAAAAGTGAAGGATGATTTGATTGTTGAGGCATTGCTAGTTCAAGTTGATGGACGAGAAGCAACTTCGAGGTAAAAGGATTCTTTGGTAGAGGTAATTTGGAAGATTGGGATGCGAGAGTCATATCCGGAGTTGGTTGAATCGAGGTAATTTCGAGGACGAAATTCTTTTAAGTGGGGGAGAGTTGTAACGCCCGTTTTATTTCGATTAAATCCAATTATGACTTTGCCATGTCTCGTTGCGTCGTAGTCGTATTTGAGTATGAGTTCGTCTTGAAGAAAGGAATTGAATCGGTCGAATTGTCGGAAAACTTTGAAAATTCATATCTCTTGATCCGTAAAGCGGATTTGACCCCCATTCGAAGCGTTGGAAAGCTAAAGAGATGTTCTATCTAGAAAAAAATTGAAAAAAAATTTAATTTTGCTGCTATGATGACCGTCACAGGAGTGTGACGACCGTCACACGAGCAAAAACTGCAGTTATGCAGAATTTGAACGTGTTCTGGCGGAATGAGATTTTTTAGCAAAAATATATTTCCGTAGACTCTTTTACCCTCAATTACATAATTTTATTGGGAAAGGAAAGACGGAAAAGAGAAGTTACGCATTGAGAGAAGTGGAGAGCGAAGAATCATCCATCGGCGAATTCGGGAGATTTCTGCAGAAAAATCACCGTAGAGCAGAAGCGGAATCGGAAAGCGTGGAATTGGCCTCAATTCTAAGGTAAGGGTGGGGTTCAATTCTATAACCGGGAGTATGATCGAATTCATGTGGGGGAATCGAGTCATAGGTATAGTTTTCGTTAATCGATAAATATTAAGGAAAAGGTTTCCCTAATGGGACAAGATTTCTATGTAAGAATGAATGTGTTATGTAGTTATTAGTGCGATGCTCTAAGGTTTTCCTTATGGGCAAATACGTAGAACGAATATGCTATACGGTTATTCGTACAACGCTCTAATGGTTTTCCCTAATGGACGTCAAGATGGCCGAGTTGGTCTAAGGCGCCAGTTTCAGGTACTGGTCCAAAAAGGACAGTTACCTGGTTGTGATTGATTTGTAATTAATTATGTGAGAAGATGCCGTAATGTTGTTATTACGATAAAATGTTAAAGATTAATTGTAGAACTGATGTTGATGTTATACCTGTATATGAATAGCCGTTTTGTGTGAACACTTTGAGTTCCTATTTGTTGATACGATGTTGCAGTGTTCCTTTACATGAACAGTCGTAAATGTTGAAATTATGTTGTTATTGTTCCCATATGTGAACGAGTAGAAAGTGATAGTTGTATGAGTGGTATGATGTTATGATGCTCTGTTATGGACATTCTGGTTGTAGGCATAATGCCTTGTTATATGGTTGCTATGGTTGTGTTGTAGTCCATAATAGATGCATTTCATGGCATAGCATTTGGCCTGGATTGGCGACAGTTGTGCCTGTATTGGCGTTATTTGGAGTGTTGGCTCCTAGATGGGTTTGGGGTGTTGGCCCTGTCCCGAGTTTTGGAGTGTTGGCTCCTAGATGGGTTCGGGGTGTTGGCCCTGTCCCGAGTTGTGGAGAGTTGTCTCCCAAATTGGTACCACATGCATATGCACAGTTGAGTCACATTGTTGAGTCACATGAAGTTGCATAATTATGTTAGTTGTATATTAATGTTGTTTTACGTGAGGTATGGATTGTTGCAGTTGTTGTCGATGATGTTTATGATTTCGAAACTTATAGCGCCGTGATGAGTTTCTGGCATGTTTTCTATCATGCTCTATGTTATATTAATGATATCTCACCCTTTACGTTGTATGTTACCTCCTCTGGTGGTAATTTGCAGGTAGTTCGGAATGAAGTTTCGCTTTGTCGATTAAGTGGTCGTTGGCCGCTCTGATACGTAGCACTCTTGGGGGGATGAACGATTGTTTATGTTGTTTATTTGATGTTTTCTTGTTTCTGAATTTTACTAAGTATTTTAGTTGAATTGGTTGTTTTTGTTAATGCACCGAATGCTGGTTGTACGCACTGGACCGGTGGGTCGGTAGTGCTGAAATTTATGACTGAACTAATTGTTTTGTTGAATCTATGCAAGATGATTGCTTGCTGAATTTTAATCGAGTTGGTTGCAAGTTTTATGATTTTACTTTAATCATTAAGAATGTTGGAAGTGTTTTATGTTCCGCTGCAAATTAATAAAATGTTGAGAACTCGATATGCTAAGCAAGCTGTCGTATGTTCATCCAAGTTCATGTGCTATGTATCATTACTGAATGCATGTTGCCTAGTTAAATTAAATGGTAAAATGCATGCTTCTGCTAGCTGAAAAATGTGACGCCCAGGTTTTTGTCCGTGTGACGACCGTCACAAGTCCATGACGACCGTCATGCGTACAAATTTCGTGCACTCTGATTTTGATTTATTTTAAATATGCCTTGGGTAGAAATGGGGTGTTACAACATGCTTCTAGTTCACTGAAAACACATAATTAGAGAGAAATTTCAAGAAGTTAAAACCTGCGTTTGAGCTTGTAACAGATGCACTTCTTGCTCGATTCAACCTTCAAGATGATGCAGATTCACTCTAAATCACCTTCCAAAGCTAATGCAATCTTCACTTTCCCTTGATTTTGCCTTGAACTCAGAAACTGATTCCTACTTGCAGTTGTGAAACTTCAACCTCACTCTCTGCTTCAGGGCTCAATCTTCTCCAAAAAAATGGCTGAACACACTCTAATGCTTATATAGAACTCATTAGAATCATCTAGAAAGTTCGGTAACCTTCCATAGGAGATTTTGCAATTTCAATTTCTCTCCAAAATGTCATTCACACCAGTCACGATTCTGGCACCCTTTGGGCATGAAAATGCTTGTAATCATCATCTCATGAGATATTGGATTAGCTTGTTAGGTTAATTTCCTTGCTTGCAAGCCAATGGTGTGAGTTTGATATGTTGCTTCATCATGAAGAAACAACATGAAATGGTATGAAAATGGACTCAAACCAAAATTCCAACATTGCCAAAATTCCTAAAATGACTTTTCCAATCAAAATGACCTATTATTTTGCCTTGTTTGGACACAAAATGAATTATTTCAATTTTTGACCATTAAATGCCTTTAATTCTTCTTTTTTTCAAAATTCTTTGAACCAAGTCTCCCCTTGAGCCATTTCAATGTCTCCTTGATGCATGGTCAAGGTTAAAACCCCATTTTGAACAACTTTATAGTTGAACAAAATTTCATTTGAGGCCTCTAAGCTGGTGAAAATGACCTATGATCACAAATGACCTATAATCACAAATACCCAAAATACCCTTGACTTGTCAAAGCCATAACTTGAGTTCTACAAATCCTATCAAGGACTTCTAGTACTCTATGGAAAGATAAGAGGGTAAGGAACAACATTCATGTTGACTAAAAGTTGATAGGAATCATCCTTCTCGGGCAAAAGTTTCATGCAAGTTGGGGTAACTTTCAAGCTCCAAATTGACATACCTCAGATGACTTGTAACTTGCCAAAGCCATAACTTGAGTTCTACAAATCCTATCAAGGACTTCTAGAACTCAAATTAAAGCTAAGACCATGCTCTACAACACTCATGTTGGGGGAAAGATGAGATGACAATCACATATTGAGCTAAATTGCCTTGAAGATAGGGGTCAAACTAGGGGATTTTACACTGTCAAGCCTTGGAAACCCTAGCTTGAAACTTCTCAAACTCTTCAATCATGATGAGTTAGCCTTGGAATCATCCTTAGGACATCTTAATTCATCAATCCATGATCACATGGATCTTGGATTAGGTCTCAACCTTCTTCAAATCCTCAGTTGACTTAGGGTTGACCCAATCAAACCCTAATTGCACCACTCATGGCTGAGTCTTCTTAATCTTGCACAATGACCTGTCTAGGCCTCAAAGTGATCCTCAATAATTCTAATGAGCTCTCTCAAGACCTCAAGTCCAACTTCATGGCTTCAGAATCATTTGATGGCTTCCCACAACTCTCAAGTTAGGAGACCTACACACTTGGCTTCAACCACCCTCTCTGAGGATCTTTTAACTTCTCTGACAAGGATATCAACCCTTGAACACTTGAATAACCTTCTTAGCTAGCTTCATAGTCTTGTGTAGCTCTTAATTGGTAATCATACCTCTTGATCTCCTGCATACATGTCAATGAAATGCAAATGATAATGCTAATGTGCATGAAATGAAACATAAGCTAGGTAAAGAAATGTTGGGCAAATTTTGGGGTGCAACAGCTGTCCCTATTCAAACGGCTTGGACCTGACTGGGTGAGAAGCGAACGACTTTCAAACAATCAAGGTGAAAGACGGTTGAATACCAACAAACCCGGAAATTTGGCAACTGCACAAGTATACGGTACTCTGATGGGGAGAAATCTTCGGAAACTGAAATAATAACTGCACGGTAACTAGCTGGAGAAATACTGATCTGAATCTCCGTCAGGATGATTCTCTGATTTATCTGATATCATTGCGTCCTCAAATCATCAAGGGATCACTGGTTACACGGTAACGGGTGATTTTCCAACCACGCACAGGTAAACGATACTCTGATTGTTAGGAACATCTTCAAAAACTAAGCATGACAGTTGCACGGCAACTCTGCTGGGGAATTGGTCACACGGTAACCGGTGAAAGGTCTAATCTCAAATCTCAGTCAGGATGATCATCTGATTTCGCTGCAGCTTCTTCCTCAAGTCATCAAGGGATCACTGGCCACTCGGTAACCAGTGATACATAACTGATATTGCCGTCAGGCATTCTGCAGCATTGTGGAAGAAGAATTCCTCGGGACTCATCAGGTCATGAGGAACTTTTAACAATCAAGTTAATTATGCTGTCAGGCATTCAAAGAACATCTCGGGCGTCAACCGGACTTTGTTAGTAAGTCGGGAATAGAATCCTCGGTCAATCATGAACCAAATAGGGATATCCAAACTTCTGCCATCAGGTACTCTGCATCAGCTGAGGGAACTGTGTCGACATCAAAGTTGGACGTCAGTAAGTCTCAAAATGGAATCCTTAATCCATCATGGACCAATAAGGACATACATTCTTTTGCCTTCAGGCACCCTGCGTCAGCTAGGTAAACTGCTTCGACATCGCAGCTGGACTTCGTCAGTAAGTCTGGGGTTTCGGCACCGTGGTCGGACTTCAATCATCAAGTCTTCAAGGAAATTTCAACTTCGCTGTTCAAAAACCTGCCGGGGATGACACATCTCCGCTGGGGATTTTGGAGAACTATCAAGTAACTCTGCTTCGGGGATCCGGAAGTCATTCTGGGTGAATCAACTCTGCTGAGGACTGCAAGAATCATCTTGGACAAATAACTCCACCATGGACTTCAAGAATCATCTTGAACTAATAATTCCGCTGGAGATTTCAGAAATCATCCTGAGCAAACACTCTGCCGGGGACTCTAAGCATCAACTTGAGCAACCCACTCCTGCGACTTCACCGGAGATTTTAAGAATCATCTTAAGCAAACACCTTCGCTGGAAAATTCAAGAATCATCTTGGGCAAGCGACTTTGCTAGGGAATACCTGCAAAACAAGGACGGTAACGACCTAGCTCATGTTTCATATGCATATGTTTAACAATGGCGCCATGCTCCACACGGTGGAAATGCTACGCATTTTTAGGGTAAATGCTATGCAATCATGCAAAATGCTACGACCCCATCAGCAAAATAAATGCTGAAGGGAGAATCCTCCTGTCAAGGAGAAAAGACCACTCTGGCGGAGGAAGGAATCATCCTGCTGAGGAAAGGAAACCACACCAATCTCAATTGGATTCCGCCTGGGGAAACGAACTTCAGTCGACTACTGTAGGGGAACAAAGTTCTACGAGAACCTGGACCTGCTCATCTAGGTGTACGAACCATAATTGCTGAGGAAACGATATCAATCACAAAACTGAACTACACGGTCTTTGCAGCAAACCTTTCTTGGAGATACCGACTCCGGTGGGGAAATCCAGCATCAGCTGTTCAACACTCTACTTGGGAAAACCAATCATGGCCCCAACTGCTTTCCAAGAACTCGGCTTTCTTGGGGATCTGCAAACTCGGCTAGGGAAAAAGGAATCATCCTGCTTACAGGGGAGAATACAACTTTGTGGGGAATCTCAACTCCCCTGGAGACTTCAGTCTGTACTATCGAGTGCTGCATACTTCAGTGTATGACTCAGCTGGGGAGACGACGATCCTTCAGGATACATCTGATTGGGGAGAGAATCTATCTCTGCTTGGGGAAACATACGACATACTGCCTGGAATGTGCTATACCTGCAACAATACAAACAAACGGACAAGATACCCTTCTCAAAGGGACCTATCAAGGTTATCATCTTGTGACAATGTTCAAGTAATTCATTGTTTCAACAATCGGTGGCCTAGGCCAGTAAGTTTATGTATGCACATTTTATCAAAAACATCGGCGTTCTTTGTCGCAAACAAAACAGGTAAATGTTAAACAAACAAACAGAATCGCTGAATAGTATACATTTTATTGATAACGAACCCCTGAATGGGTGAAAATGTTTTACAACAGATGCAAGCTCCTGGAATGAGGAAGCTGCACAAATATGAAAACATAAATATACATCAGTATATATACAAATGTCGGCAATGAGGCGTAGACGAACACCATGAGTTGATCCCTCTATGACCCACTCGACTTCGATACTTCTCCGACGCTTCAGCTTCAGAAGAGATTGATTCAGATAAATGGCCCTCAGGTCTTCCAAACCACTAAACAAATACAGTCCACACGCGTAACGCAGTCATTTGCTTTTTCCAATCCCTAACTTTTGCCTGAATCTCCCTTTCGGGTTTTCGATTCATCGGGATACCCTTTTTTGCCAAAGTCGCCCTTCCAGGTTTTCGACTTTGCGGCTGTACATTCTTTTCTTTTATATCCCTAATTTTTGCCTGAACCTTTTTCCTTTTTTATGGTTCGCCGGGATGCCCCATTTTTGCCTGGATATTCTTTTTCTTTCCAGCGGGTCGTTTTCTAAGCAAAGTATTTTTTAACTGCGTCCGCGTTCACCGGGGATGCAAAATCTTCGCCATCCATCGTGGATAACAACAAGGCTCCTCCCGAGAAGACCTTGCTGACGACGTACGGACCTTCGTAATTGGGAGTCCACTTGCCTCGGTGGTCGGAGTGTGGAGGAAGAATCTTCTTCAGGATGAGATCACCCGACTGAAAGATTCTCGGACGCACCTTCTTGTCATAAGCTTTCTTCATTCGGCTTTGGTACAGACGACCATATGCAATCGATGCCAACCTCTTCTCGTCCATCAGGCTGAGTTGGTTTAGCCGGTTCTTAATCCATTCTGCCTCATCGAGTTTCACGTCAACTAAAACTCGCAAAGAAGGGATCTCCACTTCTAACGGTAGGACAACTTCCATACCGTACACCAGTGAGAAAGGAGTTACCCCGGTTGATGTACGTACCGTCGTACGATAACCGTGCAATGCAAATGGCAACATCTCGTGCCAGTCTTTATAGGTCACAACCATCTTCTGTACAATCTTCTTGATGTTCTTATTGGCCGCTTCAACGGCGCGATTCATCTTCGGCCGGTAAGGAGATGAGTTGTGGTGTTCAATCTTGAAACTCTGGCACAGCTCCTTCATCATCTTGTTACTCAGATTCGAACCATTATCAGTAATGATCCGCTCGGGAATTCCGTATCGACAGATGATGTCCCTATTTATGAATTTAGCCACCACCTGTTTGGTTACATTAGCGTACGAGGCTGCCTCCACCCACTTGGTGAAGTAGTCGATAGCTACTAGAATGAAGCGATGACCGTTAGATGTGGTGGGCTTGATCTTGCCTATCATGTCGATGCCCCACATGGAGAACGGCCACGGGGAGGACATGACATTTAACGGGCACGGCGGCACATGAATCTTATCAGCATAAATCTGGCATTTATGACATCTCTTCGTGAATTTAAAGCAATCCGATTCCATCGTCAGCTAGTAGTACCCTGCTCTCAGGATCTTTCTTGTCATAGCATGCCCGTCGGCGTGCGTACCAAATGTGCCTTCATGGACTTCTTCCATGAGCATACCCGCCTCTTTCTCATCTACACATCTGAGTAGCATGAGATCGTGGTTTCTCTTATACAAAACTCCATCAGGATTAAGATAAAAATTCCCAGACAGCCTCCTCAGAGTCTTCTTATCCTGGGTTGACGCTCCCGCAGGATACTCCTTAGTCATAAGGAAGGTCTGGATGTCATGGAACTATGGCTTGCCATCGGAGGCTTCCTCAATCGCAAAGACGAATGCAGGTCTATCAAGATGAGAAAGGACAATTCTTGGAGCTTCATTCCAAAAATTGACTTTATACATTGAAGCCAACGTGGCTAAGGCATCATCCATCTGATTTTCAGCTCTGGGCACATGATGGAGTTCCACTCGATCAAAGAACGGAAGCAGCCTTCTGGCATAATTCATGTACGACACCAAATTCGATTGACGAGTCTCCCACTCCCCTTTAATCTGGTTGATCACAAGCGCCGAGTCACCATATGCATCTAGATTCTTGATTCTCAAATCAATTGCCTCTTCTAGACCCATGATGCATGCTTCGTACTCCGCCTCGTTATTGGTGACCGGAAACGTCAGTCTAGCAGTGAACGGGATGTGGGATCCATGGGGAGTCGTGATGATTGCCCCAATGCCACTTCCGTAAGCATTAACCGCCCCATCAAATATCAATTTCCATTGGGATTTCCTATCTGGACCCTCGTCGGGCAACGGTTCATCATAATCTTTCACCTTTAGAAACATGATATCCTCATCAGGGAATTCAAATCTCATCGGCTGATAATCCTCGATCGACTGTTCGGCAAGGTATTCAGACAATACGCTCTCCTTGATGGCCTTTTGGGAAACATACTGAATGTCATATTCCGTCAACACCATTTGCCATCTGGCAATCCTTCCCGAAAGCGCTTCCTTCTCGAAGACGTGCTTGATCGGATCCATCTTCAAAATTAGCATGATTGTGTGATTGAGCATGTACTGTCGTAAACGTTTGGCAGCTCAGGCTAGTGCGCAACACTTCTTCTCCAGCATCGAGTAACGAGATTCACAGTCTGTGAACTTTTTAATCAAATAATAAATGGCATGCTCCTTTCTGCCCGTCTCGTCGTGCTGACCGAGAACACACCCCATACTATTCTCAAGAACTGTCAAGTACATGATTAAGGGTCTTCCGGCCACTGGGGGTATCAAGATTGGAGGTTCCTGTAGATACTATTTTATCTTATCAAATGCCTTCTGGCAATCCTCGTTCCAGATAATCGCCTGATCTTTCTTCAGTAGTTTGAACATCGGTTCACACGTGGCCGTGAGCTGAGAAATAAACCTTGCAATGTAGTTTATCCTGCCCAAGAAACCACAAACTTCTTTTTCTATTCTTGGCGCTGGCATTTCTTGTATTGCTTTTATCTTTGCAGGATCAACCTCGATGCCTCTTTCACTCACGATAAACCCCAGTAGTTTTCCCGACCGTACTCTGAAAGTACACTTGTTAGGATTCAGCCTCAACCTGAACTTCCTAAGCCTCTCAAAAAGCTTCAGCAAATTGAACAGATGTCCCTCCTCCGTTTGGGACTTCGCAATAATGTCATCAACATAGACTTCAATCTCATGATGAATCATATCATGAAACAAAGTAACCATTGCTCGTTGGTAAGTGGCCCCTGCGTTCTTCAGACCGAAAGGAATTACCTTGTAGCAAAATGTTCCCCAAGGCGTAATAAACGTAGTTTTCTCCATGTCCTCTGGCGCCATCTTGATCTGATTGTAGCCAGAGAAGCCATCCATGAACGAAAATACGGAGAACTGAGCTGTATTGTCGACCAACACATCAATATGAGGGAGCGGGAAATCATCTTTAGGGCTCGCCCTATTCAAATCCCGATAATCGATGCACATTCGCACCTTACCGTCCTTCTTCGGTACAGGCACTATGTTGGCGACCCACGGAGGGTAAGTAGTGACTGCTAAGAAGCCAGCATCAAGCTGCTTCTGCACTTCTTCTTTGATCTTAACAGCCATATCTGGTCGCATCCTTCTAAGCTTCTGCTTAACGGGAGGACAATCTTCTCGCAGCGGCAAGTGATGGACCACGATGTTAGTGTTAAGTCCGGACATATCTTCGTATGACCAGGAAAACATGTCACTATACTCTCTCAGCATCTCGACTAATCTCTGCTTTACATCACTCTGCAATGCTGCCCCTATCCTGACGTTCCTGACAAGTTCTTCAGAACCCAAATTCACAATCTCAATCTCTTCCTCGTGAGGCAGAATGACTTTCTCTTCTTGTTTCAACAAGCGGGCCAACTCTTCGGGAAGGTCTTCGTCTTCATCAATCTCTTCTTCGGCTTGATAGATCGGGCAATCGAAGTCGAAGTGAGTCATAGAAGGTCCAGAGTCGATGTCATCTGCTATGTGGATCCTGCAATAACAAGGGTTAAGCTTAAAACAAGGATATGTAGGTTAGCACAAACCCCATTGCCATTTTGTTGTTTTTCAAAACAAATATAAAATAGGAATAACAGAGATCTCAATATTTGAATGCGAAGAAAAACGCCTTTTGATTTATTGGTAAAATGCATGTACATAATCAAACAAGGCCCTGACAATAAAACCACTATGCCCTGGGTGGGACATAGGGTTGTACAACGATTGGAGAAAGTAAATCATTACTCTTTGCCTGTCACTTGGATGGTATCCCTGATGGACCAGTTGGTGAGGCTCTGGCCTGGTTTGCTTGGCTGGATCCAAGAGTCCAGGTCGCAATCGCTGTCTTCGCCGTCTTCAGACACTGCGTTGACACTTTCAAATATCACCCCGCCACTGGTAAACTGGATCAACCCTTTACCTCGCGACGCACTGCGAGAAGAGGAGGCTTCAGCCGTAGGAGAGTATCCTAACCCAAACTTGTCCTGTTTGTTAGGTATTTCTAGAACCTGCCCCCAGCCTGGGGTAGATCCGGCTTGAACAACGGCCCGGGCTTCCTTGAAGGAAGAGAGAGTCATCTCTGGTTTCTCGGTCATTACTGGAGCCACGTCCTTGACTTTAACGGCCTCGAATGCCTGACATAGGGTTTCGTGGATTTCCCCATCCATCTCAACATACTTGAAGGACGACAAATGGCTCACCATTATGTCTTCCTCGCCACAAACAGTTACGATGCTGCCTCCGACAGCGTACTTGAGCTTCTGGTGCAACGTGGAAGTCACGGCTCTCGCAGAACGGATCCATGGCCGGCCTAAGAGACAGCTGTAGGCAGGCATGATGTCCATAATGTAGAAGATCGCGTCGAAAGTTTCTGGCCCAACTTGGATTGGCAACGTTACCTCTCCAAAGACATGACGCTTGGTTCCATCGAAAGCCTTCACAACCAGATCACTGGGTGTGCAGATCAATCTGCGAGTATCTAACTTCATCAATGCCTTCTTCGGAAGAATATTGAGCGACGACCCTGTGTCTACCAACACGTGAGACATAATCGTTCCCCTACACTCTATCAAGATGTGCAGGGCACTGTTGTGGTTTCTTCCCTTCGGTGTCAGCTCCAGGTCAGTGAACCCTAAACCGTTTCCAGCATTCACGTGGGCTACTACCCCTTCCAACTGGTTGACCGAGATTTCCTGCGGTACATACGTGGCATTCAAAACCTTTAACAACGCGTTATGATGTGACTCCGAACACAACAACAGATTCAGGATGGAAATTTTCGAGGGTGTTTGATGGAGGTGATCCACGATCTTGTAGTCACTCTTCTTGATCAACCTCATGAACTCTTCAGTGTCCTTAACAAGTAAGTCCTTCTCTACCCCACGAGGGGTTTCCTCAACGACTTTACTCTTTCCCTTATCGGTTACTTCCGCTTTGTCCGCCACAATCTCGGGTGGAGCAAATATTCTTCCGCTGCGCGTGATTCCGCCAATTCCCACTAGGTTATCCACCGACTGCCCAGAGGGTTCTAGTTCCAACTTTTGTCCGTTGCAGTAGACGTCTGCCCCATAATGCCACGGGACAGCATTGGTGCTTTCAAAAGGTATCGGCCCAGCCTTCGTGATGGTAATTGTGGGCGGCCTGGGTGCGGAAATGGTTATCATTTGGCGAGGGATGGTGATGGTGGCAACCTCATCATCCTGCTTCAGCATTACCTCTCCAGATCCACATTCGGCCCTTCGGCTAAACTGCAAGATTCCTTCGGTCATCAGACTCTGAATCCCCTCTATCAACTGTCCGCATCCATCAGGACTAGTCGCACAACCCATACACAGTTCTCCACAGCCCGGAAAGAAGCCTCTCTTCATCAGCTTGGCTTTAACGAAGCTAAGCGGTGTCTTCAAATCCTTGACGTCAGTCAATAAATCCAATTTCTCGTCTTCAATAATGGCATTCACCCCACTTCTCCTATGATTCGGCATAGGGTTCTTCATGACATTCGACACATTATCTGAGAAATTGATGATCTTAGCATCCACCATATCTTGCACCTTGTGCTTGAAGGCTTTGCAGTTTTCTATCGTGTGGCCAGGTGCCCCTGAGTGAAACTCACATGTTGCATTCACGTCATAACCTGGCGGAGGTGCCCCTGTCAAGGGAGCCAAGGTTCTCTTCTGGACTAGCTGCAACTGAAGCAGAGTTTGTAACAGCTGAGCATAGGACATGGGCGGTGTCTCAAGGTGACGGCTCGACAGAGGTGCCCTGTTCTGATACTTTCTGTATCCTTACTGGTTTGGCTGCTGCTGCTGCTGGGGTTGTTGGACAACAGGGATAGTTATGCTGGCCACCTGCTGGCGCTGGCCTTTACCCTTCCTTCGAGCGTTGGATACGGCGCTCGTCTCCCCTTCACGCCTCTTGCTACCATATGGTTTCTTTCCTCCTCTAGCTGAGGATAGATCACCACCTTGGATTTTCCCCATCTTGATCCCATTTTCAACGTGCTCCCCGGTGATGATGAGATCTGAGAAACTTCCAGACATACCGCTGACCAATTTCTCGTAATAAACCCCTGGGAGGGTGGTTACAAACATTTCAACAAGCTCCCGTTCAACCATCGGCGGCTGAACTCTAGCTGCCAATTCACGCCACCACTGGGCGTATTCTTTGAACCCTTCGTTGTTCCTCTGTGACAAATTCTGCAGTTGAACCCGGTTCGGAGCCAAGTCACTGTTGTACTGATAATGGTGCACGAATGCTTCAGCAAGTTCCTTCCACGTGTGCACACTGGTAGGTTCCAAACTCATGTACAATTCCAAGGATGGCCCGTGTGGAGGCAAATCGCCACATATCACACAAGTCTGCAAGACATTGGTTAATACAGGTTTCGATGATGACAAATTCCCTGGATAGATTGGAAATTATGAATTCCAGATCTACTAAACCAGATGCAACGTATCACCCACCATATCCTTTTACGCTTTGCTTAAAACTTCTGAAATGAATATATTATGTGTTGACAAAATGCAATCATGACCAAAGGCATGAAAGGCTTCAAACTAATGAATTTTTGCAGGCTTGCAGGACATGGGGCGACCATAGGGTCGGCGTATGCATCAGAAAAAGTCTAAACCAGTCAGCGCACATAACATGCGTCGACCATAGGGTCAGCGCATGAAGGAACAACATTCCAGCGGGTCAGCGCGTAAAGGCATGGGTCGACCATAGGGTCGGCGCACAAAGGAAATGGATTTCAACGGGTCAGTGCACGCCGACTATATGGTCGACGCACACTGATGAAATTTCCACAATTCCAAAACAGCACAGGCCATGCGTCGACGCACAGACCTGTTATGGTCGACCGTTCGCGCGGAAAATCTGTTTTAAAATACTTTCCTCTCATATTTGAAATACTGTTATGTCCTGAGTTATGTTGGTACTATATATACTTGTTTAAACACTTGTGTCTACTAACATTTGATATTCTTTTGATTTATGTGTTCAAAAACAAGAAAGAGTGAAATAGGTGTCCAAGATTCATCATCTTCATCTTCAACATCTCACAACATTTCAATTACACACAATCATTTTTGAAATGCATTTGTGAGAGATTCAAGGTGATAAGGTTCGAGGCTTAGATTGGAGAATCAAGCTAGGGTTGAAGATTGTGACAGGTTCTTTCTTGAATAAAACCATTGGGGTTTTACCCTCCAAGATTGGTTCGAAATTTTGGGGTTTTTTGGACGAGATTCTTCATCAACGATCAATCGAGCGAAGGTGATTGTGAAGAGGTGGTCTTCACAAGTCTAGTAGCGGATTCAGTGATTTTGAAGGGAAGATCTCGGGTTCGATTTGGTGCTGTTGAGATCAGCCGGAGCCAAAGGTTTGAACAACAACGTGTTATTCAATAAGGTGGCTGGAGTCGGAGGTCCATCAACACAAATCGAAGTACTTGATTCAGCTTGAATCAAGGGGCAAGGAGTGAAGGCAACTTTCAACACATTGAGATTTCTGTTGTATATTTGCTGCTCAATCCTAGTATAAACTGTTCATTCAAACAGGTGATATCTATAAAATATATCTTAATTCTAGTTTTAGAATTGAGGGCAGACGTACCCCGAAGCGAGGACGACGGGGGAACTGCCTCACCAAATTACTTGTCTTCTCTATTTTCAGCATTTACGTTATAGCTCAAAATAAGTAATTTTTGTGTAAGCTCTATTGTCAAAATTGTGATATCAATTGAGTAAGAGGTTAAAACTCTGTTTTTAACTCTAAAGTACAACAAGACATTGTACTAGGCTGGTTGAAATCACTTACTCAACATAAATATCACTTGGAGTGTTTTTGCACACCAAGTGTTTGACATATTGCTTGAACCAAAATTATCTTACTTGTGTATCTAGTTTTGGTTTGATTTTGAATCATTGGAACTAGGAATCCTTACAAATGAAGTAAATAATTGATAAGTGGAATTAGTGTTGTGATTCTATTTTTTCCAAATTGTCATTAATCCATAGGCTTACGTATATCCGGTTTTCCAATAACCGTTCGTTTTAGACTATATTTTTCCTCGGCCTCTTCCTCACTTAAAACATTTTTAAAACCAATTTTAAATTGGTAGCGCCGACTCAAATTTTAATTGGGGATCTATTCAACCCCCCCTTCTAGATCCGTGCCATAGTCTAACAAGTGGTATCTAGAGCTCCGGTTATTCGGTGCTTCAAATACAACGTAGATAGAAAATGGCTAACGAACCAAAAGGGGCGTACAATAGGGCTCCCGTTTTCAACGGTGAAAATTATAGTTATTGGAAAGACTGTATACGTGTGCATATAAACTCCATAGACAGAAAAATATGGAACGTTATCCTTAATGGTCCAATAGAAATTACTACGACCAATGTGGATAACGTAGTAGTTGTGCCAAAGCCTGAAGCACAATGGACCGATGACGATGAGAAAAAATACAATTATGATTGGAAAGCTAAAAACATCTTAATCTCTTCATTAGGTGTAGATGAATATTATCGTGTATCCCATTGTCCTACCGCTAAGGCCATGTGGGATTCACTACAAATAGCCCATGAGGGGACAAACGATGTTAAGTTGGCTAGAATCAATACATTAACACAAGAGTTCGATCTCTTTTTCATGGAGCAAGGGGAAACCATTGCTGACATGCAAAAGAGATTTACTCATCTCCTTAATCGTTTACATTCATTAGGTAGGCCTGTTTCCAATGATATTGCTACTAATAAGATCTTAAGATGTCTTAATAGGGAATGGCAGCCTAAAGTGACCGCCATCAAAGAAGCACATGATCTTACCTTATTAGATTTAACAACATTGTTTGGCAAACTACAAGAGCATGAACAGGTACTCTTGAGCTTAGACCAACGCAAAAAGATGGAAAAGAAAGACAAAACGAAGGCGAGTGAAAAGAAATCGATAGCTCTCAAGACTTCCTCCTCAAAGTCTCAAGCAAAAGAGCAAAGTGATTATTCCTCGAGCGACGAAGAAGAAGGGGACAAAAGCGAAGATATGGGGTTGTTTGTTAAACGGTATAACCGTTACGTGAGAAAGAACGACATCCAACATTCCGAGAAGAACTTGGTAAACTTCCGGAAACAATCGAGGTACTCCAAGGATGATGACTCGAAAGGTAAAAAGACTAGAGAGACGTGCTACAAGTGTGGAAAGCCCGGTCACTACAAACCGGACTGTCCGATGAATAAAAAGGGAAAGGAAAAGGAATCATCAAAGTCACACAAGAAATCATCAAAGCCTAGGAGAGCGTACATAGCATGGGAAAGTGACATCGACTCTTCCTCCTCTGATGAAAGTTCTAGTGATGAAGAAGAGTCCGTGAATCTATGCCTCTCCGCCAATCAGAAAAATAAAAAAAAAACAGGTACGTCACTCTAAATATGATAAGTCCTCAAATATGTCGCATTCAGAATTACAAACCGCATTTAATGCCTTACATAATGAAGCAGTTGAAGCCTTCAAGAAACTTGCTTCTAATAAGAAATTTTTTACGTATTTAGAGCACAAAGTTAAAGAGTCCGAAAAGAAATTAGAGGACCTTAAGGCTTCCATTGTGAAAGGCAATGAATCGGATTGTAAAGACAATAGAAATCCTTTCAACTTCGGGTGTGATACTTGTCATATTTGGCAAGGTGAGGTTAGAAACCTCAAGGCCAAATTAAACAAGGCACTTGAGCCTAAAGTTACATTTGCTATTGATAAAAAGGATTTTAGAAAAAGTATGATTAACCCATACCAAAAATATGCATATGTAATTAGGGATCAAGCAAGTGAAAGTGTCTCTAAAGTTGATTTTGCTTGCTTATATTGTTGCAAGAAAGGCCACTCCATTGGTAAATGTCGGTTTAGGAGATTTCTTGTTCCTAAAGGCATCTACCAATGGTTGCCCAAACGCAGCAACCATTTTGTCGCTAACCTATTAGGACCCAATATGCCATTGGGTACCTCCTTGTGCTAATTATGTTTTGACAGGTGAAATGTGTCGAGACCACCGAGAAAAGATGGGTTCTCGATAGTGGGTGCTCAAGACACATGTCTGGAGACATATCCTTATTCATAGACTTTGTGGCTAAGAAGAAAGGGTATGTAACTTATGGGTGATAACAAGCCGCGGAGCAATACTAGGTAAAGGTAGTGTAGGTAATCCCGCCTCTACTATGATTTCAGACGTATTGCTTGTCGAAAACCTTAAACATAACCTGCTTAGCATTAGCCAATTGTGCGACAAAGGATACAATGTATCCTTTTCAAAAGATTGTTGCAAAATTGTGCATGAAAATGATAAGAAGAATATGTTTAATGGTTTTAGAGTAAACAATGTATATATGCTTGACTTAAATAAAGTATCATTAACAAGCGACAAATGCCTCATAACTATGAGTGAAGACTCATGGTTATGGCATAGGCGTTTAGCGCATGTTAATTTTGACTTACTCAATAAGGTAGTCTCAAAAGACCTAGTCTTAGGACTTCCAAAATAAAGTTCACCAAGGATCACCTTTGTGATGCTTGTCAAAAAGGGAAGCAAACGAGGATCTCATTTAAGTCCAAAAAGATAATTCAACAACGAGACCTCTTGAACTTCTACACATGGACTTGTTTGGGCCGTCTAGGATCAAAAGTCTAGGAGGAAACTATTACGGGTTCGTAATAGTGGACGACTTTTCTAGGTTTTGTTGGACCATCTTCTTAGTAAGTAAGAGTGATACATTCTCCGCGTTTGAAAAGTTTGCTAAGCTTTCCCAAAATAAGTTAAATACAAACATAGTGTCCATTAGGAGCGACCACGGAGGTGAGTTTGAAAATCACTTATTTGAAGAATATCGCGGTAACCATGGTATAGATCATAACTTCTCCGCTCCATGCACCCCTCAACAAAACGGGGTTGTGGAGAGCAAAAACCGTATTTTAGAAGAATTGGGAAGAACAATGATTAACGAAAGTGGTTTACCTAAATATTTTTGGGTCGACGCCATTAGTACGACGTGCTATGTTTTGAATAGGGTGCTTATTCGCCCCATTCTAAACAAAACACCGTACGGACTTTTAAAAGGGCGAAAGCCGAATGTCTCTCACTTGCACGTGTTTGGATGCAAATGCTTTGTATTAAACAATGGAAATGAAAACTTGGGAAAATTTGATTCCAAAGCCGATGAAGGTATCTTTCTCGGATACTCTCACTCGAGTAAAGCATATAGAATATATAATAAAACGATTACTTGCTGTAGAAGAGTCTGTGCATGTTACCTTTGATGAGTCCTACCGAGAAATGTCGGAAAGGATAGTGTTGTTCATGTTGCAGGTACATTCACTGAAGACATACTCAAAAGTGGCGAGACGGGGATTGATCAACCTGACAAAGCCAAAATTGAGGAGGATATGGATGCACACCGTGATGCAACAGAGGAAGTTCATCTGCCTTCAAACGACGATCTTCCTCAAGAGTGAAAGTCATCTAAAGACCATCCAATTGAAAACATTATTGGAGACATCACAAAGGGTGTAACAACTCGAGCTAAGCTAAGTAATTTCTGTTATTACTTCGCTTTCGTGTCACAGATGGAACCTAAAAACCCTAAGGAAGCCCTACTCGATGAACATTGGTATTTGTCAATGCAGGAGGAACTGAATCAGTTTACTAGAAATGAGGTTTGGGACCTTGTCCCTCCTCCACGAGGTCATCGAGTAATCAGCACCCGATGGGTGTTTAGAAATAAACTGGACGAGAACGGAGTAATAACTCGCAACAAAGCGCGTTTAGTCGCGCAAGGGTATAACCAAGAGGAAGGCATCGACTATGAGGAAACTTATGCGCCGGTTGCCCGACTCGAGGCTATACGCCTTCTACATGCTTTCGCTTGTGCGAAAGATTTTAAGTTATTTCAAATGGACGTCAAAAGTGCTTTCCTTAACGGGTTTATAAATGAAGAAGTCTATGTTGCTCAACCACCTGGTTTTGAGTCTCATGAGTATCCTGATCATGTCTATAAACTGAAAAGAGCTTTGTACGGTCTCAAACAAGCTCCTAGAGCTTGGTATGAGAGACTAAGAAAATTCTTACTTAATCAAGGCTACTCAAGAGGAAAGGTTGATACTACTCTCTTCATTAAACGTCAAGGAAAACACTTAATTCTTGTACAAATTTATGTTGACGATATCATATTTGGATCCACTAACATGAATCTCGTAAGAGAGTTTTCTAAGCTTATGCAGGGTGAATTTGAGATGAGTATGATGGGTGAACTCACATATTTTCTCGGGTTACAAATCAAGCAACTGAAGGAAGGAACATTCGTAAGCCAAACAAAATATTGTTTGGATCTTCTCAAGAGATTTGACATGGCAAATGCAAAAGCCATAGACACCCCTATGCCAACATGTGCAAATATGAATAAAGATGAAAGTGGCAAAGATGTTGAGGTAAAAAGGTACAGAGGTATGATTGGCTCGCTTCTCTACCTTACTGCTTCACGTCCCGACATTATGTTTAGCGTGTGTATGTGTGCCAGATACCAATCATGTCCTAAGGAATCCCACCTAAAATCAGTCAAACGCATACTTCGATACCTATCTGGTACTCTGAAGTATGGATTGTGGTATTCTAAGGGTAATGATTGTTCATTGGTAGGCTTCTCCGATTCCGATTTTGCCGGTTGCAAATCGGATAGGAAAAGCACCAGTGGTACGTGTCACTTATTTTCAAATTCCTTGGTTAGTTGGCACAGCAAGAAACAAGTGTCTGTTGCTCTGTCAACCGCCAAAGTGGAATACGTAGCCGCCGGTAGTTGTTGTGCGCAAGTCCTATGGCTTAAACAACAACTATTGGACTTCAATTTGAAACTAGAACGTGTTCCAATATTTTGTGACAACACCAGTGCTATAAATCTTACCAAGAATTCGGTGTTACACTCGCGTACCAAACACATAGAAATTCGCACCATTTTCTTAGGGACCATGTAGAGAAGGGCGACGTTGTCTTTGAACACGTTGATACTAAAAACCAACTAGCGGACATTTTCACAAAGCCGCTAGCAAATGAGCCCTTCTTTCATATCCGTCGAGAACTTGGTATTCTCGATATTTCTGATCAGGTTTAACAATTACTATGTTCAAATTTAATATATTTATAACTATGTTTTTGTACCACTAACAATGTTTTTTTTTTTGAGTTTGTTGCAAGTACAAATCTGTGATTAACAAGAGTGGTCGGTATAGAGGTGATATTGCTCCTTTCTCCTTCTTTTTCTTCTCTCTCTCTTAGCATTCATGACTTGAAAATAACTATATCGTTCTACAATCATGGTACTTATATATGTATATGACTGTTGCTGGTTGATACTATGTGTGTTGAATGCATGTCATATTGTGAAAAGATGAATAGGCATGATAAATAGGCAAGTGTGACATTCTGCATAACATAAAATTGAAAATTTTGAGTTTTTGAATGTTTGAGTCGACCTAAACAGGACAATGGTCGACGCATGCTGTAAACTTTCAAAATTATCAAAAACTGTACAGTATGCATCGACGCATGCAGGGGCTATGGTCGACGGCTCGCTTAAAAACCCAGAATTTTTCTCTTTTGAAAAACGTTCCAAGTTCCCACTCTCCTACATTTAATGTGCAGTCAATTCTTGTGATGATTTGATATGACATTTATCTTGTGAATTGCATCTACACACCTAGTATGTCCTCTTGTCTCCTCCCTCTTCCAAAAAACCCTAAAACCTCTCTCTATTAAAGACCTAAGTCTTCTTCTTCGCCAACATTATTCCAAATCACTCTTTTCAAAGTTCAAAGTTCATCCTTACAAACTCCTCCAAAAATCATCATCAATGGCTTCCTCTCTCCGCAAAACTACCGGTAAGAGATCAAGAGCCTCTTCATCCTCTGCTTCAGTTCCTGTTACTGCTGTTTCACTTGTTCATCCTCCTGCTGTTGAAAACTTCAACAAAAGTCTCAGCAAAAGGGCCATAGTTCCACAACATGCTTTCTACCATGCAACAAGTGAGCGCTTGCATCTCACCCGAATTCTGTCCCTGTTGGACTTCCAAGGGTTCGTCAATTTCCTAGAGTGTAATACAAAGTACAGTGAGGAACAAATATGGAACAAATATAAATTCTGAAGTATGGAACAAATATTTTGATATGACTGTTGATGCTGATGCACCACCTCTTCATGAGGTAACTGACACTCGTACGATGTTGGGTTATGAATTTAAGCGCGCTCTGAATGGCATGCTCAAACGACCCTATCCAGATGCAATTGTCAACAGCGATGCTTTTCCTCGATCGGTCACAGCCGGGAAACTCAATACAGGGGAGCGCATCCTTCAGTGGATCGTCGCTCGTATACTACAATTGAAAAAGGGTGGACTGTCTCGTGTCGAACAAGCTGAGGTACATCTCATCTATATACTGCAAAACATGATCAAAATAAATTGGCCATACTATATTGCTAGCAGGATGTTTGCTCTGAGAGACTCAAGTAGAGGCACTGCTTTAGCCTATGGGTCGTTCATTTCGGAAATTCTTGCTGCTGCGAATGTTGTATACCCAACATTTCCGTGTGTCTCAGTCCCTTCAGATAAAGAATTTAGCACCAAAACCCTTGCAATGATGGGGTATTTTTGGTGTGCTGAACGACGTTCATACAGATTTGTCCGACGGGCCAATATTCCTCCGGTGCCTCATAACGATTCTGATGAAGAAGAAAGTGAAGAGCAGAGTGAAGAAGAAAGTGCAGAACAAGGTGAAGAAGAAAGTGAAGAGGAAGGTGAAGAAGACGATGCAGAAGACGACACAGATGCAGAGATACAAGAACCTATCTATGGGACTCAAGATTATCATCAATCTCCAGTCCAAGATACGGCTACAAATATCGATTGGGTCCATTATTCATATCCATCAGAAGAACAAGAAGGCGATTCTACAAATCAAGGATGGGGCGATTGGCAATATACAGGCTGGACTACCCTGGGTAGATTCTATGACCCATATCACGGCTACCCTCAACACTATCAACCCTCTCAGCACTCATCACCTCCTCCGCCTTCAGACAACTCTGAAGTCATTAATATGATGCAGTCAATGTAGTTAGAACAACAAAACTTCATGAGGCGTCAAGACACTAAAATGGAGCAGATTATAGCTAAGGCTCCATGCCCAAAATGAAAGGTTCAATTCATTTTCTACTCGGATGGACGCCCGTATTGACTCTCTGGTTGAATCACATGAGCGGCAAGATTGGGAAATCACCAACTCTCTTAGTCATCTCAACATGTCCGTCGAAGCCTTTCTGGACTTCTCGGATCCTTACCACAATCCAGATGCTGCATACCGAGGGAGAGGCCGAGGACGGTGGCCGCGGATATTAGATTCATAGTTGCATATTTCATATTTGCTTATGTGTTTTCATCTGTGTACTTTTCATTTTTTTTCTGTATTATGTGTGCCTGAACTTTCATTACATGTGTTCGTCATTATCTATTAATTCAAGATATTTTTGTTCATTATCATGCTTGTGTGTGAAGTTTGGTAATTAACTATCACCTATTGTATGTTCTCTGTTAATTGATGCGTTCTTCCTTATCTTTTTGATGGTGTCAAAGGGGGAGAAGACAATGTAGCAAGTAAACACCAAAGCCAAGTCAGGATATTAACAGTTCAGGATATTAACAACATTTGATGGCTGTCTGTTCTACAGCCTTATAGTACAAAAGAAAGGGGGAGATTGTGTATACTTGTGTATATACATTGTATATTTGGGGTTTAGGTGTATACAGGTTGTCATCATCAAAAGGGGGAGATTGTGGAGGCAAATCGCCACATATCACACAAGTCTGCAAGACATTGGTTAATGCAGGTTTCGATGATGACAAATTCCCTGGATAGATTGGAAATTATGAATTCCAGATCTACTAAACCAGATGCAACGTATCACCCACCATATCCTTTTACGCTTTGCTTAAAACTTCTGAAATGAATATATTATGTGTTGACAAAATGCAATCATGACCAAAGGCATGAAAGGCTTCAAACTAATGAATTTTTGCAGGCTTGCAGGACATGGGGCAACCATAGGGTCGGCGTATGCATCAGAAAAAGTCTAAACCAGTCAGCGCACATAACATGCGTCGACCATAGGGTCAGCGCATGAAGGAACAACATTCCAGCGGGTCAGCGCGTAAAGGCATGGGTCGACCATAGGGTCGGCGCACAAAGGAAATGGATTTCAACGGGTCAGCGCACGCCGACTATATGGTCGACGCACACTGATGAAATTTCCACAATTCCAAAACAGCACAGGCCATGCGTCGACGCACAGACCTGTTATGGTCGGACCGTTCGCGCGGAAAATCTGTTTTAAAATACTTTTCTCTCATATTTGAAATACTGTTATGTCCTGAGTTATGTTGGTACTATATATACTTGTTTAAACACTTTTGTCTACTAACATTTGATATTCTTTTGATTCATGTGTTCAAAAACAAGAAAGAGTGAAATAGGTGTCCAAGATTCATCATCTTCATCTTCAACATCTCACAAAATTTCAATTACACACAATCATTTTTGAATGCATTTGTGAGAGATTCAAGGTGATAAGGTTCGAGGCTTAGATTGGAGAATCAAGCTAGGGTTGAAGATTGTGACAGGTTCTTTCTTGAATAAAACCATTGGGGTTTTACCTCCAAGATTGGTTCGAATTTTGGGGGTTTTGGACGAGATTCTTCATCAACGATCAATCGAGCGAAGGTGATTGTGAAGAGGTGGTCTTCACAAGTCTAGTAGCGGATTCGGTGATTTTGAAGGGAAGATCTCGGGTTCGATTTGGTGCTGTTGAGATCAGCCGGAGCCAAAGGTTTGAACAACAATGTGTTATTCAATAAGGTGGCTGGAGTCGGAGGTCCATCAACACAAATCGAAGTACTTGATTCAGCTTGAATCAAGGGGCAAGGAGTGAAGGCAACTTTCAACACATTGAGATTTCTGTTTTATATTTGCTGCTCAATCCTTGTATAAACTGTTCATTCAACAGGTGATATCTATAAAATATATCTCAATTCTAGTTTTAGAATTGAAGGCAGACGTACCCCGAAGCGAGGACGACGGGGGAACTGCCTCACCAAATTACTTGTCTTCTCTATTTTTAGCATTTACGTTATAGCTCAAAATAAGTAATTTTTGTGTAAGATCTATTGTCAAAATTGTGATATCAATTGAGTAACGAGGTTAAAACTCTGTTTTTAACTCTAAAGTACAACAAGACATTGTACTAGGCTGGTTGAAATCACTTACTCAACATAAATATCACTTGGAGTGTTTTTGCACACCAAGTGTTTGACATATTGCTTGAACCAAAATTATCTTACTTGTTTATCTAGTTTGGTTTGATTTTGAATCATTGGAACTAGGAATCCTTACAACTGAAGTATATAATTGATAAGTGGAATTAGTGTTGTGATTCTATTTTTTCCAAATTGTCATTAATCCAAAGGCTTACGTATATCCGGTTTTCCAATAACCGTTCGTTTTAGACTATATTTTTCTTCGCCGCTTCCGCACTTAAAACATTTGTAAACCAATTTTAAATTGGTAGCGCCGACTCAAATTTTAATTGGGGATCTATTCAACCCCCCTTCTAGATCCGTGCCATAGTCTAACAGCCCAGACAAGCTATCCTGAAAGAAGTGCATCAGCAGCTTCTCGTCTTCAGAGTGAGCGGACATCTTTCGGTAGTATGACCTTAAGTGGACACGAGGGCAGGTGGTGCCCTTGTACTTCTCAAAGTCGGGTACCTTGAATTTAGGAGGCACCTTTGAAATCAGCAATCAATCCCAATTTAGACATGTCGACACCCCATAGCTGTCTCTGGTTCTCGAAATTCCTCATCTTGTCCTCGAGTGCCTTAAACCTCAGACGTGCTTCAGCAGTCACCTCTCCTTCAACACCCTTCTGTGAGAACAAATCTTCTTGACGGTCTTCTAACCATGGCTGAGGCCCATACAGATTTCCAACACCTGTGTTGCCATTGCCCAGTCCAACATTGACATTAGCTTCAAAATTTCCATTACCGACGCCAGTCGTATTACCATTGAGCCCCATGTTAGCGATCACATTGCCGTTACCACTGCCATCCCCCCCGGTCACGGGGATGCCATTCTGAGGAGTTTCAACAAGTGGAGGGGTTGGAACATTCCCACCATGGAGTACACCGTTGCTATCTACCCTTGAGATCAAAGGCTGGACCAAGGTTCTGAGCTGGTCTTGGCCGTTGGCAACCACTTGCATGAGCTCCATGAAGCGGTCCATCCTCTCTCGGAGTTCCTGAACGTCAGTCTGCACTTGCTCCATTGCTTTAGCCTGATTTGCTCTGGTCGGATAGCGGTGGATTGGACTTCGATCAATCCTGGAACAACCTACATACACAGAGGGTTAGAAAAAACGACAAAGTGCTCGTTATGCAAATGCTTCATGCAAATGCAAACGTGTGTCTGTGCGTTAGGGAGATGTCCCCCGATCCTAGTGCCTGAGTTCCAGTGCTGATAATAAGAAGTCCGAGTCCAGTTGTTGCACCCTAAAATTTTGCCCACCTGTTTTCTAGCTTTGACTAGCTTTTGCTTTGCGTTCACTTACATCATCATTAGGTCATGGTTCAAAATCTTTCATTTGGGGTATTCTCTTTTCATTGATGATCTGAGGTACTTACACCCAAGTTGGAGCATAGGTTCTCCATTCATATTATCATGAACATCTCTTCTGCCAAGATTCCTCTTTGCTACAAGGTATTCCTCTATCAGGGATCATCAGATTGCGTTATCTTTTTTTTAAGGATCTCTCAAGAGTGTCAGGGGTGCATTTGTGTGGCGAGATGACAAATTTCCTTGATTTGCGCTCGGGTGTTGGTTGATCCATCTGCTGATAATGTTATTTCAGTTGAGAAATACTCTACACCTTCAACAGAAGTAAGGCAGTTCAAGCTATGAACGTGCATGTGTACTTCCCAAGAGGGGGCACTAGAAGAGCTTTTTTCCAACTTGGGAATTTCATGTGAAATCTTCACAGTCATATCTAGTCTTCCAGCATGATCATTTATGGTCCATACAAAAGCTTGATAAATTCACATCATTGTTGTGAAGGTGGCATTAATATTATTTGGAACATTCTTTTTGGTGTCTGCAATTGTTTTCTTTTACACAAAGTTTCGCTAGAATGGCAGAATGTTTCTTTAACATGTTTAAGTTATCAAACACTTGTTTGTATAAAAGGAACTTTTGAGAAATTTTTTGAAAGTGAGGATTTGTTTCTTTTGGGCCCAAATTCGACGGAGATAGCATGTTGTTTCGTTCACATGCTATGGCACAGGGTGGAAATACACCTCTAAATTCAGTTCTTTGCAATTCATACATAGTAGTCCGGGTCCCACAAGTATATAGTCATAACACTTTCCTCCACATGCCAAGTGAAGAATTTGCTGAAGATGTTAGTCGTCTGGCTAATCTAGGGCCACCACCTTTTATAGTTTCACAGGCATACTTGTTGCTGGCTTGCCTGGACTGCGAGTGACCACAGCTATTTGTTGCTCAATATTATTTGTTTAATCAAATCACTTGTAAACGAATAACGAGATTCATCGGAGCTTTGATCTATGCATGGAAGAATTAATTCAAGAAAAGCCCTCTCAGTCCCATGTAGCTGCTTAATAGCTGAGCCTTCCAAGTCTTTACCAAGTCTAATGATGAATCATGTAATACGCTCTCGCCGTAGGTCATTATGCAGTCTAGCTGCGGGGTCGAACGCCACTTTGTGACCAACTTTCACAAATTCAATTTCAGTAACTCAACCTGCACATACAATGACAACAACTGTGACTTGAATTCAACCGGCAGCAATGCGGCAAAGTAGACAAAATCTAAAATAAGAAAGTGATGAGGTGAAATACCAGTCGCAACATTCTTTTGATGTCATTCGGTATGCCGTACACGATGCTCACTCATCTATCACAAACCACTCACAAAGCTCAAATAATTCACAAACCATGTCCAAGCTGCAGACAGATCTGACTCAAGATCAGTGTGGGAATTATGATGTTCAAAGCTCTTTGTTAATGCAATCAAGAAACATAGAAAAGCTTCCGCGAGAATGTTGTTGTTTTTTTATCTTCACCATAGCAAATCTTTGTCATGCCAAGTCCCCATGAGTGCTCACATAAAAAAAAAAGAAGATGAAGAATAATTAGGTAATTATGCAGTGAAAAAAAATAAGAGCAGTACAGCTAATGGGATATACCTTAAACCGCGATTTACCGCGTGCGTTGAGATCGTATTTTTCTACATTTCAGCAGCTACTACAATGCAGTCAGCCTGCAATACCAAAAATGGTGCAAGTTAGAAGAACATTTTCCACACAACCACAAGAAGACAAACCGTACCAGAACCCACACCAGACAACAACCTGTGAAATCGTACCATTAAAACCACAACAGCCTACAGACCAACAAACCGTCCCTGCTACACTCAACACACCAAGCCTACAAACTTCGTACATCCTACTACACTCACACAACAACATCTCATCAACTTCACTTAAGATCTTCCTCCAACTTTCATTTTTTCTTAACAGAAATTCCATCATAACACACTCACCTTCATTTTTGCTTCAACAAAACAACACTCTCTTGCTACTTTTTCCTTCTTGCAACCTCATTACAACATAAAAACTCCACTGCTAAAACACCTTCAAGAACAAACTTCAAGACCTCATCTCGAACGCCAAACCTCACACTCTTCAGCTTCTATTCACTTAACCTTCATCAAACTGTAAACACCAAAAAAACCTTCATCAACTGTAAAACGCAATAACCAACATTCTATACCTCAAACTTCACTCCCCACCTTGTGTTCCTTCCATTTCATCATCAAGCTACCAACATAACTTTCACTCCCAACCTCCAAATCTCAGCCCAGAAAACCGTGAAATCCCACCGACAAACCTCGCGTGAAGAAACCTGTAGCAGAACCACACTCATCCTCAAACTATTCTCTCTGCAAAACCTGTTCATATTTTCAGAACCCAGATTAAACTATACACTCACCACCCTTTAATCTTCAACTTCTCTAACACGAACCAACCGTCTTCTCCACTTAACATTCAAACTTGAAAACCATTTTTCAGAAATATCATGGAAACTCACCTTCAGAAACAAACCATTCCAACACAACATAGCCCTGTTCTTTCGAACCACTCTTAAGAAGTCTCAACATCATATAAACCAGGAAATTCCTCCACCTTTGAACGATGATTCCTCTGCTGTAACCGCAAGCCATCAACCTTCGCACACTCCAACCGTCACAAACAACAATCCTCTCCATCAACCATACCACACATAACACCGCAAACCTCGCACTTTCGATAACCAATTTTCGTCACTACTACTACCCTTTTCTTCTTCACAGCAGAACAGACCCAAAACTCCGAAACAAAAGTCAACCGAAACCCATCGCTTCCACCTTCTTCAAACAAACACACAACCATCAAAACCATAATAGTACTTTCATCAAACACGTGAAATCTGAATCAAACACACAAAACTAAGATCCAGAATCAAAATCAAACAAGAACTGATAAGATGAAATAGAACAAGAAACGCACCCCGTATCGAGACCCTGGGCGTGAATCTGGGAGTGAGTCGGAGGTGGAAAGAGGAAAAGATAAAGTTGTAAGGCAATCGAAAGAAGGTTGGGGCCGATACGACGCCATCACGGTGAAGGCGATGATTTTGAGCGGACCACTTCATCTCTTTTCGCTCAGTTTTCTTTGATGGCCAACAAATGTTAAAGAGTTTGAGTTCTATGTCGCGTCGTTGAGGGTGGAGTTTCTTTGATTCTGACCATGTCTGTTGAGGTATCGTGTGAGGAGAGAATGAGGGGATTTGGACCTGTGGATTTTGTTTTTTCTCAATTTACTGTGTTTCTTATTTTTAACCTTTTTCTTTTATTTCATTTCTTTTATTTTATTTTATTTAAGAAAACCTGTAAATTATTTTTGATGTGTATTATTATTATTTTGTATATATATTACATTGTTTATAGTTTATATATATTTATATATTATTTTTCATTCAGTTTCTTTATAACTATTTTATATTTAAGTTTTGAGTTAAATTTTCTTTTAAGATTATTTTTAATATTTTCTTCATTTTTTTCTAGAGTTTATTCCACTTTTATTTTTAGAAGTTAATTTTACTTCTCTTTTGTTATTGAACATT
>CAWUDS030006338.1:0-37060 GCA_963859935.3 Lathyrus sativus | reverse complement strand
TGGCTGTTGAACTGCCGGGATAGTTATACTGGCCACCTGTTGGTGAGGGCCTTTACCCTTCCTTCGAGCGTTGGTCACGGCGCTCGTTTCTCCTTCCCATCTTTTGCCACTATAAGGTTTCTTGCCTCCTCCTCCAGCTGAGGATGACTCACCTTGAATTTTCCCGAGTTTGATCCCATTTTCGATGTGCTCACCCGTGATAATGAGATCTGAGAAGGTTCCGGACATACCGCTGACTAATTTCTCGTAATAAACCCCTGGGAGGGTGGCTACGAACATCTACACAAGCTCACGTTCAACCATCGGCGGCTGAACCCTGGCTGCCAATTCACGCCACCGCTGGGCGTATTCCTTGAACCCTTCGTTGTTCCTTTGCGACAGATTCTGCAGTTGGACTCGGTTCGGGGGCCAAGTCGCTATTGTATTGGTAGTGGTGCACAAATGCTTCAGCAAGGTCCTTCCACGTGCGCACACTGGTAGGCTCCAGACTCATGTACCATTCGAGGGAAGGCCCGGACAGACTGTCTTGAAAGAAGTGCATCAGCAACTTCTCGTCCTTAGAATGAGCTGACATTTTTCTGTAATACGATCTCAGGTGGACGCGAGGGCAAGTGGTGCTCTTGTACTTTTCAAAGTCAGGTACCTTGAACTTGGGAGGCACCTTGAAATCAGCAATCAGTCCCAACTTGGACATATCAATGCCCAGGGTGTTATGGTTCTCGATATTTCTCATCTTATCCTCGAGTGCCTTGAACCTTAGACGTGCTTCAGCAGTCAGCTCCCCTTCAGCACCTCTCTGCGAGAACACATCGTCTTGACGGTCTTCTAACCACGGCTGAGGTCCAAACAGATTCCCAACACCTGCATTGCCGTTGCCCAGCCCCACATTGACATTAGCTTCAAGACTCTCATTACCGACGCCCGTCGTATTGCCGTTGAGTCTCATGTTAGCTATTACATTGCCGTTGGCACTGCCATTCCCCCCGGTCACGGGGACGCCATTCTGAGGAGTTTCGACTGGTGGAGGAGTTGGAACAGTCCCACTATGGAGTACGCCATTGCTATCGACCCTTGAAATCAGAGGCTGGACCAAGGTTCTAAGCTGATCCTGGCCATTGGCGACCGCTTTCATGAGCTCCATGAAGCGATCCATTCTTTCGCGGAGCTCCTGAACATCAGTTTGCACTTGCTCCATGATTCTGGTTTGATTTGCTCTAGTCGGATAGCGGTGGATAGGTCTCTGATCAATCCTGGAACAAACCTGAAACAACCTGAAAACACAAAAGGGTTAGGAAAAACGACAAAGTGCTTGTTATACAAATGCTTCATGCAAATGCAAACGTGTGTCTGTGCGTTAGGGAGATCTCCCCCGATCCTAGTGCCTGAGTGCCAGTGCTGATAATAAGAAGTCTGAGTCCAATCATGGAAATAACATCTCATATATAAAGAAAGCCCATCAAGGCAGTACACGACATCAGTGAGTACAAGCAGAATCAATAGCATGACCTCGACCAACAAGCCTGGTGATGGTCAGCATACAACAATTATCAAACAAAAGGAATACAAATAGTCAAGCACGGCCACGGGAGCGAAACTCTTCTAACAACCCCTTCGTTTTCGGATGATCAGGACGAGCGAGTAACCCTTCGACGAGTAGCTCCCTCTGCACAATAGTGTATTGAAGACCTTCGACCGAATCTTCCCATGCTCCTTCGCCGAAACAATCTTCTAACTTTCGCTTCTTGGCCTCAAACGTCAGTTTGCGCTCCTTCAGGTTAGCGAGAGCTCTGTTGAGCTGGCCTTCAGCGGCATATCTGCGAGCGGTTTCTTCATCAAACCTCTTCTCACTAGCCCTCACCTGGGCTTTCAGCTTGGAAATTTGTTGCATCAGCTTGTCCTCCCGCTCTTTCCTGTTGGCTAGGGAGGCCTTTCAGTGTTGGTTGAACTTGGATATCCTCCGATACGCTTCATCCAAGTGTTGCTTCTTCGTAGCCAGTACATCGTTGACAGCTTTGAAGTCTTGACCCATGCGTTCACGCTCAGCTATCTGCTTAGTCAGGTCTGTCCCCAGCTGGTTCACCAGCTCTGTCTGCCTTTTGAAGGAATGAACAGCTTTGTTTCTCTCGCTTCGGAGCTGAGTCAATTCTTTCTCCAGTTCTTCATTTGCCCTCTTCAATTCATCTCTCTCAGCTAACACCTGATTATGTTGCTGAAAGGGCACGGTGGTAGGCTCTTCAATCACTAGAGGGCTTTCCGGCTTGGCAGGAAGAAACGGCATCCCTATAGCATCTGCTCTGGCTCTGACCCACGTCACATACAGAGGGTAGGCTTGATTATTACTTCTCCCCAGCAATGGTTTTCCCCTCTTACTGATACCATTCCAAGCGCGCTGAAGCTTAGATAACACATCCCCTTCTAGAAGACCAGTGAGGTACATAGATTCTTGTACCTCTTCATCCTTCGGCGGAGCTCTCAAAGCATACGCGAACTGTCGGACCAGCAAAGACGGATTATAGTTTATGCAGCCTTTCCTGCCTATCAAGGGCACGTTCGGAAACCCGCTGCAGCTGAAGATAATCTCGGTACCCAGCCTATCTCTGTCAAACCAGAAAATATCCTCCACTGATAGACTCATCAAACGCTCGTACCACTCAGCTGTGGCTGCAGACGAAGCAAAAGGACCCCTCTTAGGTAGATGACTATCAAGCCATTTATAAAGCAAGGGCATACAACACGAGACATTCTTGCTCCTTCTGTTCACGTTTTTCTAGTGGATAGAATGGTAGACATCTCCTATCAAGGTAGGGACTGGATTCCCTGACGCAAAGATGCGAAAGGTGTCGAAGTCTACAAAATCGGGCCTATTGGGGAACAGAATGATGCCATATATGCATAGAGCGAGAATGGCGTTGAACACGACCCAACATCCGTCTTTGGCGCACTGCTGAGCCCTTGCCACTAAGCACTGCAAGGAGAAACCGGGAACCTTGTTCCAACTAGACAATACCAACTCGGAGGCATCCAAATGAAGTGAAAGAGCCAGGCTAGCCAGATCAGGCTCAACATCCATATGAACAAAAGGCATCTGCCTCTTGATAGGCACACCTAACAAATCAGCATATTGTCGCTACTGCGAAAATCGGCGCCGGCTGACAGGAGAGTCGCCACCGTGCGTTATTTATCCCAACGGAGGGAAAGGAAACGCTCGAAGTAAACCTCTCAAAAAACGGGAAAGGTATGGTCATCGCAACCAAAACCTGGGTTCGGGAGTCGGTTACGCAAGGGGAAGGTATTAGCCCCCTCACGTCCGTCGTACTCGACGGGATCCACGCTTGGTGTTTATAAGGAAAAGGGTGTGTTTATCTATCTACGCTAATGGTCAGTCTGAAAATAAAAGAAAAGGACAGGACTCGACAGAACATACGGTGTTCTGGGCCTACGTACTCCCTCGTGCAATGGGAAAGTCAGAGTCAACGTAGTTCGACTACCTACGCCTAAACGGGGAAGGTTGCTCGCCAGGACATCGCGTCCTGTGCCTACGTACTTCCACACAGCATGGAAGATTAGAGCAAACGTAGTTCGACTAACTACGACCAAACTGGGCGCTCTCACACAGCAGTGGGAAAATAAACTGGTTTTAAGGGTTCGGGAACCTACAACTACGGTCTGGTCTCAAATTCCCTCGGGCAAGAGAAAGGGATAACAATTAATCGTCAGCGGGAAAGTCTCGATCGCACAGCAGCGAGAGAACAAAAGGTTAGTTGTTAGTGTGCTCGCTAGGATATCGCATCCTATGCCTACATATTCTCGTCTGATACGAGAAATCAGAGCAGCTGTAGTTCGGCTAACTACGACACCAGCTACTCAAATGCTTCTATTGAAATGAGAAAGGAAAGAGACACCCTAAAACTATGGCTGAAAAGGGGAATCTACCTATTGTTATCATGCATGGTTGACCATCCTAATGTCTATCATAACTCCTCCGCAGTGGAGAAGTTAGAGCTCCTAAGGGATCATGGCAACAGGACTAAACAGGAAACAGGAATCAACTGCAAAGTAAAGAAATACTGGAAATATGCATGAATGCAACAACCAAATAAGCAAGGCACAAAGGCCGCAAACCACAGAGGTAAGGGAGCTCAGCTCTACCAAATACCAACAAGCAAAGCCACTCAATAACAAACAAGCAGAAGGAGGACCACCTCAACTTCTCATGCACACAAAGCCTACTTCTAAGATGCACCTACCTCAGAAATATCTAGATGAACCCCTAAGCCTAATGCAACACAGCACCACACAAGTCAAACAACGCCAAGAGAAGGCAAACCAGCCTGACAAACTCCTATCCAAAACTTAAAACAACCCTAAGCAGGACCCCTAAACAAACCTGAAACAAATCTCTAAGCAAAACCCTAATCAAATATCTAAGCAAAACCCTAAACAAAGCAAATATCTAAGCAAAACCCTAACACAAGAGAAATCAATCCCAGTCTTCAAGCTTCAGAACAAGCTTACCAAAGAAAGGGAGCTAAGCAGACAAACCCATAGTGCCTTCCTCAGGAAAGTACCAGGAGGTTACCACTCAGGAATCATATCCTATGCGGCTCAACAACTGTGATCGGTTTACATTCCTCCTCAGGAGAAACTAAACTCACATGAAGGCTCCAACATCATTGGATACTTAAGAAATCCTAGATGAACTAAGGGAACTAAGTGAACAGGCCCCTAGTGCCTTCCTCGGGAAAGTACTAGGAGGTTGTCACTTAGGAATCGTATCCCATGTGGCTCAACAACTGTGATCGGTTTATATTCCTCCTCAGGAGAAACTAAACTCACATGAAGGCTCCAACTTCATTGGATACTTGAGAAAGACTATATGAATCTAGGGGAACTAAGTGAACAGGCCCATAGTGCCTTCCTTAGGAAAGTACAAGGGGACTTCCACTTAGGAATCGTATCCCATGTGGCTCAACAACTGTGATCAGTTTACATTCCTCCTCAGGAGAAACTAAACTCACATGAAGGCTCCAACATCATTGGATACTTGAGAAAGAGGTGAGAAGAAAGAATGAAAGACATCTACAGTGCCTTCCTCAGGAAAGTACCATAAACTCCCTTCAAACTTCAGGATCTCAAACCTCACAAACAGAGAACAAGCTCCTAGACCAGGACCTCAATCTATGCATCCCTGCAAGCTCCATCAAGACTTCGCCCAGCCTCCATCTTCAAGAAGAAACCACAGGCCCTCAACCCAAAGGAAACTAACTCTGAAGTTCAACCACAGTTGAACTTCAAAGTCAGAAGCCTATCAAGACTTCTCCTATTCTCAGGCTCAAACAAAAATAACAGAACACCCTATAAAAATCTACCAAAAATCTAGGGGAAACCTACATGGCTCTATGATCCCAAGATCAAATCTCAAAACCTAAGTCAACTTCTAAGGCTACTAAACAATCCCTAATATATGAACGGTCAAGGGTTACCAACAAGTTGTGAGGTCTCTATTCTCTAACCCTAAAACAATATCAATCAACCTCTAAAAAATCCACTAAAATCCTATGGGGAACATGCATTAGTCTAGTATAACATACTAAAAAACCAAAGCAAAATTCATTACCAGGTGAGAGAACTAAAATCAACAAGGCAGACATATCCACAAAATACACTTCAAAATCAATAAACATGTAAAAAAATGCAATTAAAACGAAAACGCATGATTGAGCTAATGTTTTTGCATTATAAAATTCTACATTGAATTATGAACATATGGAAAAAAGAATGGAATTATTTGATCAAATCTACTATTTTTAATGAATTAATTTCTAACATGCATGAAAACAAAGAAATTAAAGAAAAGAAAAAAGAAATAAAGCAGGGGGGATAAAAATAGCAACACGCATCAGCTTATTATCCACTGGGCCCAAGCTGGAAGGGGTGCGCTTAGCAATTGGGAAAAAGGTCCAATCCAAATTCATCAGCCTCACACGCATGGGGGGGGTGATACGAGTAAACCAGGTGTGCACTTCAGCAAAACCAATTTGGGCCTTAGACCCAATCCGTAACCCTAATCCAACTAGCCAATGAACAAAACCTAATTCTCCTTCCCCAATTCTGATCACTGTTCACCACCAAAAAACCCTAACGCAGTCTGCGAACCTCTTCTCCCTCCTCTCTCTAACCTACTCTCAAGAATCCTCAACCAAATCTCAGAAACAATCAAACCCTACTCAGAACACCTTCTTCCTCATCCCAACATCATCCACCACGAACCTCAAATCCTAAAACGATAAACCCTAAAATCAATGAAAAACAAACAGCAATGGAGGTGGTGAAAAGGAAACGCACCTGGAATAACGTAGCTGAGACGATGAGGTTTCTGAAGTTCCTCGAAGGTGCGCTTGAAGAGCAACAATCTTTCTGGGAAAAAACTGAGGAAGACGAAGATCTTAGAAGCGCGTGGATGATTTGGAGAGATGTTCTTAAGACGCAGTTGAAAAAATCTTGAAGATCCTGGGAGTATCGCGAAAGATTTGCTTGAACGATCTGGAGAAGAGGATGGAAGGTCTTTCTAGAAAAACTGGAAATTGATTGAAGGCGTTGAAGGTCGTTGGAAAAATTCTTGAAGAACGATGAAGGTTGGACTTTGAAGAAAGATGGAGGTTTGATGATGTTCTGGGATTTCTTTGAAGAACAATGATGATGGATGCATTCTGGAAAATTGTATGAAGTTTCCGGCGAAGGATGAGTTTTCCGGCGAACTATGGATGAAGGTGGACGGAGGAAGAAGGGGGAAATTGGAGTGTTTCTGGGAATTCTGGAGTTTTTTTGCAGATTCCGGCGTCCTCAACGGTCTCCGGTGGCTGTTACGGTGGAGGGGAGTGATCCGGCCGGCGGCTGTATGGCCGGCGACGATGGGGTCCGGCGAGAAGGATGGCGTGACAAGTGTCACGGGAGAGGGCTGAGTGGGTGCATGCACGACGCCACGTGTGGGTGGGGCGGAGAGAGAGAATGTGGGACGCGTGTCAGTGAGAGAGGGAGTTCTGAGTTGTGAGGTGGTAGGTCCCTTGATGAACGCGTGGCATCACTTATATATGGACAAGTGTCATCAGCAATTCTGGACCAAAAACTGCACAAAAACGAATTGGACTTAATTGGGCTTCAAAAAATCACTGGGCCCACGAAATTGATCACTTGGACCCTGAAATCTGACTTAACCAATTTATTAAACCTAATTAAAACTAATTAAATCTACACTAACCTAATTAACTGAAAATGATCAACTACAATTAACTCTAACTAAGATTAATCTATCCTAATTAACCTAATTAAACCCTAATTAAATCTAACAAAATCAATTAAAATCTAAAAAGATTAAATCCTAATTAACCTAATTAAACCCTAATTAAATCTAACAAAATCAATTAAAATCTAAAAAGATTAAATCCTAATTAACCTAATTAAACCCTAATTAAATCTAAAATTAATAAAACTCTATTAATTTCTATAAAATCTCTATTAAAATCCTGTTAAAAATCTACCATTTATTTAAAACCATTAAAATCTATTATTAATAACAGAAAAAAAAACTATATTCTTTCTATATTATTCTAAAAACATTTAAAAATTATTTAAAATCTATTATATTCTAAAGATGATTAAAAAAACTATTAAATCTATTAAAAATTCTATAAAGCCCTAGAAAAAGATTTAAACCATTTAAAAAATGTTAAAAAATCTATTTAAATCCTAAAAAATTTAAAAAGCCTATTAAAAATCCACAAAAGGCTATTAAATCCTAAAAAATGCAAACAAATGCAAATGACCAACATAAAAAATAACGCGAGACCAGATCGAAACAAGCAGTGAACCCCCAGGCATCAGGATATCCCGAAAACCACCATGTGAGCTGCAAACACCGAGAAGCGCACAATTTCCCGAAAATAAAACCCTGATTATTCAGACTGGATCTGAAATATCCAGTGGATGAAACCCAAGCTGTAACCCTGACATCCTCTGTCCGTGCTCAAATGTCATGCATCTGATTTGCGAATACGAGATGAACCATGAACCAGATAGGAGAATCGGTTGGTCAAATTTTAGGGTGCAACAGCTGCCCCTATTCAAGCGACTTGGACCTGAAGGGTTTGAAGAGCGCTCAGCCTTCAAACAATTCGGAGCTACGAGACGGTTGAATACCAATAAAACCCGAAAATTTGCCAACCGCAGAATATACTGTAAAACTGCTTGGGGAATAAAATCCAGAACAACCCCGTCGTCACGGCAACAAACTGATCAATCATCTGGTAAAGAACTCCTGCTTTTAATGCCAGTTACCTGTGATACCCCATATAACAAACCCGAGGGTTGCAACAAAACATCTGATCCTCTCACATCGCCTACTGATAGACAGGAAGAGAAATGTACTCACATCGTCTAAAGATAGACGGCAAGACACCCACAATCCGAAGAAAACTTCAATACTCACATCGTCTAAGGATAGACGGAAAGACACCCACAATATGAAGAAACAAACCAATACTCACATCGTCTAAGGATAGACGGGAAGACACCCTGATCTCGAAGGAGAAAATCAATACTCACATCGTCTAAAGATAGACGGAAAGACACCCATCCCGAAGGAAAACTTCAATACTCACATCGTCTGAGGACAGACGGGAAGACACCCAAAATTCAATACTCACATCGTCTAAGGATAGACGGAAAGACACCCAAAATTCAATACTCACATCGCCTAAAGATAGGCGGAAAGACACCCAAATTGATACTCACGTCGTCTAAGGATAGACGGGAAGACACCCAAATCGATACTCACGTCGTCTAAAGATAGACGGGAAGACACCCAAAATTCAATACTCACATCGTCTAAGGGTAGACGGAAAGACACCCAAAATCCATTACTCACATCGTCTAATGATAGACGGGAAGAGAAATATACTCACATCGTCTAAGGATAGACGGCAAGACACCCCGATCGAAGGAACCCCATCAATACTCACATCGTCTAAGGATAGACGGAAAGACACCCAAAATTCAATACTCACATCGTCTAAGGATAGACGGAAAGACACCCAAAATTCAATACTCACATCGTCTAAGGATAGACAGGAAGACATCCATAATCCCGAAGGAAAACCATCAATATTCACATCGTCTAAAGATAGACGGAAAGACACCCATACGCACTTCAACACCATCCATCGAATTCCAGAATCCTTTCGTCTACGGGACTTGATGGAAAGAACCAATATCCTTAAAGGGACCACATCATCAGTAAGGACCGACGGGAAGAAAACCACCTTCAAAGAACTGTGTCGTCAATAAGAATCGACAATCACGAAAACCGAACATTCTTCAAAGAGCCTCGACATCAATAAGGATTGACGGTCAGAAAAGTCCCTCTTGAAACGTCATCTCATCCAATAAACAGAAAGAAAACCACTATCCGAAATATCGCTTTGAAACCCCTCAACAATCAAAGATAGCCAGAGAAGACTCGCTGGGGAAACTCACCATCCGTATGATCTGACGATAAGAAACCCGCTGAAAAATCCCCTGCAACTTCACAGCGTCTACTGATAGACGGGAAGAGCAGCACTTAGAGAAACCCATCTTGAAACCCCATTGGAAAATCACCCGAAGCTTCACATCGTCTACTGATAGACGGGAAGAAAATCACATTCGAACTCAAGACGTCTAATGATAGACGGAGAAATCCACTTATTGGAGGGACACATCGTCAATATGAATTGACGGGAAGAGAAGTTTGTCGATTCCAGATGACTGACTGATCAAAGCATAACTGTTGTATGATCTGAAATACGAATAAACTGCTGAATTGCCTGAACACTGCTGCTGGATTAATGCCCCTGAACTGATCACAGAGTAATTCACGCACCATATGAGGCTGATAGAAAACCTGGCCTAAGCTTCGCATGCATATGCGTATGCTTGAATCTTCCTCTGGCATAATGCTCCATTCAGGATGGAAATGCTACGCATTTTGAAAATGAAATGCAAGTATGATGCAAATATGATGATGCATGCAATATGCTAATGCAGGCTCGAGCTGCTGGAGAAAGTCGGGTACAGACGACCACTTCAGCAAAATAAATGCTGAATACGAAGCCAACTCCACTGGGGATAACCCGAATGTCACAGAATCATTCCAGCAAAATAAATATTGGAAGAGTGAACTCAACTCCGCTGGGGGAATTGGGAACTTAATCGAACACCTCGTTGAAGTAACACCCTGTTGGGGAATATAACACTGTTGGGGAATAGCAGATGTGCCAAGTATGATTGGACTTCTTTCGAGATAGCTCACCCGTGCCAATGCAAAACCGGACTTTACTGGAGAAAAATAGACGGAGTCTTCCTGCGTACTGATGAAGCTCGGATTTAGAAACTGATGCGCCAACACGGGTGGACCTCACAGTGATCGTCAACCTGGACTTAGACCTTTTAGGCTAACTGTGATGGGTCAGGTACAACTGACGCTGGAAAACATTCTGTCTGAATACACAGTTTTCTGATTGAAGAGTCACGGGATAGTAACACGGCTTCCCGACATTCGCCTCGCACTCGAAAATTGGCTGAATCTGCTCGAATAACTCTGAATAACCCTGCTGATACGGAGAAGAACAAACCCCTTCGCTTCTGATATGCCCCAGCCTGCGGGACCTCTATGGGGATAGTCCTCGAAAGGAAATCTGCAAATCCGTACCCTGACGGTCTGATATGAAATGCCCCAGCCTTCTGAACCTCGGAGAGATACTTCACATCAAATGCTTCTCGAATAACCTCTGCGCGCTTAAGATGGCCTGCTTCTGACTGCAATGACCTCGCTCCTGATTATCTGATTCAGAGTAGTACCTCCGATTACGAGAGATTTACCGAATCTCGACCTGATTGCCCCAGAGTAACTGACTTTGAATGGCTGACCTGACTGGGGAGCACTTAATGGCTTGCCCCGGCTTGCAGAGCATTCGGGCGCTCTGCATTCTATCCTGACCATACTTTCCACTGTAGGAAACTTTTCTGCTGTCAAGCGCTTACTCGCAAGTAAAACAAGTTGTTCTGTGTAAAAGACATATTAATGCAACACATATGACAGCTTTGACATCCAATCTGTTCACTGGGAAAAGGAAAAAACAGTTTATGGCATATAATGCACAAAACATTTATCAAGAATATCAACATCAGTACCAACATGGTAAAAGGAACCCTTTCAGGAGTCAGAATCGACGCGACCTTTACCGAAGTATGCTTTCGAAACAACCTGCTTCAATTAGGACTTTTGAAGGTTGTAACGTGGTCAGGTTCACGGTTTTGAAGGAAAGGATAAAGGCTCAAAGTTTATTTTAACCCACCCATTCTCCTTGATGTTCTCCCATCCTACGTTCAGCTAATTCGACCTTAGCGCTCACCTCTCAGAGGCTGAAAGATAGGAGTGATAGTTCGAGAAACCATGAGTTTTTGGAGTGACAGCCACTCACCCTTCGTCTTTGACACTTGAGGTCACACGACTCGTATTTCATTTGAGGATTTTTCCATCCTTTCATCTTTTTTCTTTTCATATCCCTAACTTTTTCCTGGACTGACTCTTTTTGAGTTTCTTTTTATTCTTTAAGTCCAGCGGGATGCCCTCATTTTTGCCTAGGTCCTTTGTTTTGAAGTTTTGACTTAGCGGGCTTTTGATTCTTTTTGCTTTCTCTTTTTCCGAACAAGTCGTGTGACACTGATTGCCTGACTCATTGGAGAATGATGTGGCTATCTCACCCTTGATTTGACCATTGTGGTTTTTAAGGCACGACCTCTAAAGGTGTGATTGATCCTCGAACGGACACTCCTTTTGCAACTTGAACGCTCGGCCAAATTAGCTAACACCTACCCTGCCCCAGGTTAAAGATGGAGGGTTTTTCGTTTTGAGAAAGAACTCTTACTACAAGGCTCAAAGGGGTTGACAAGGGATTATCTTCCTTATATCTCCGGTGTTTAGGGATTTGAAACAATGTCTGTACATCATCAGCAGGTTTTATCTCAAAAGCATACAATATCGGAAGCTGCATGTCGCTCATTTTCGTCATCCTCCCCAGATTCCTCTTAACCAGGCGTTGGACATTTGTAAAAACAATTAGTGAACACGAATGGATTTAATCAAAACATGCATATTTATTTCATTATCATCAATTGAATGAAAACAACAAGTTTTACAAACAAGCTTGCAATTTAAACAGGAAAAAAACTACAAACGTAAAGAAATGACAAGATAAAGCACAGAAAAATGCCAGCTTCCTAGAACCGGGCTTTCACATCTGTCCTGCTGCTGAATCAGCCATCTTCACAATCAGTTATTAGAGGCAACTCGCTGTTGTCCTGATCTGCTTTCAGCGACCCAACCAAATTATAGAGCCCCTCCTCTTCATTCAGATGATTTTGGACCCTTCCTGCCCGAAATTGATTGTTGCACTGTTAAGTAGGTCATGTACTTTATGCTTGAAGGCCAGACAATCTTCAATATTGTGCCCCTGTGCTCCTGAATGAAAATCACAGCGCTCTTTGATATCATAACCTGCTGGAGGCGTACCTGTCAGCGGGGCTAACTTCCTTTTCTCAACCAACTGCAATCGTAGCAACACCTGAAGAAGTTCGGCATATGGCATCAGAGGCACACTAAATACCCTCAACGGCCTCTGAGTTGGAGCTCTTTGCTGATTAGGATGTTGTTGCCTCTTCCACTGTTGAGCTCGTTGTTGTTGTTGCTGGTATCGGGTTGACTGTTGAACAACCTTTGTAGCAAATACAACATCAGTTTCTTGACTTTCACTGTACTGATCAAGGCACTCCTTATGCTTAGCCATTTTCTTTCTCAGATCTGCCCCAGGAATAGGCAATAGTTGTGGGCATGGAGATTCTGACATCATGGAATCTAGGATACGTTTCTGACCTACTGCAGCTTTAGAAACATCCATCATCTTAACATCAACTGGGATAGGACTCATACGTACAGCTACACCGCTCGGTGTGAATTCAATATCCTTCGAGTCAATCAGGTCTTGAACATTGTGCTTAAAGGCATGACAACCCTCGATGTCATGTCCGAACGCCCCAGAATGAAACTCACATTGCTTACTGGCATCGTACCCATAAGGAAGCGCTCCTGTGGGTGGGTCCAACGTTCTCTTTTCAACCATCTTGAACCTAAATAACGTCTGCAAGAGCTCAGCATACGTTATAGGTGGCGCCTCAAATATCCTTTTTGGCTTCCCATCCTGAATCCTCCGTTGAGTCGGGTGTATCTTTTGTTGCTGATGACGGTCAACACGTTCGTTAAGCTCAGGTTCCACAGGCACAGGTGGCACGAGCTTTTTCACTGCGGCTTCAAATAGCTGATCATCCTCTTTCCTAAGCACATTCTTGACTACTTCCATGATCAAGCTCATTTGGGTCTTCAGCTGACTATTCTCTTCTTTGAGTATCTTCTGCTCCAGACGCATCTCTTGCATGTCTCTCATCATCTGCCCCAGCTGGCTTCGGACTTCAATCAATTCAACCTGATTCTGATCCATACCTCTGAAGGAATTCCTGCAACAAACTGGAGTGAGGAAATAAGACCCACGGTTCTGATGTACCTGTTAAAGGATCATGCAAAGCAGAAAGAAAACACATATTCATGACAAGACAAAGAGAAAATCAAACTATAAGCACCCAGACGAACGTCTCCCACACATGTATAACCAGCAAAAGCAGCATGTAAGCACAAACGAGTACGAATACAATGCCCCCCAGCCAACAATCCTGGTGGTGGTCAGCAAACACTAATGCACAAAAGCTAAACGGGTCAGCAGAGAAAACAGATGCGACACCCGGCACAGAAACCTCTAGCAACTTCCCCCATATTCAACTGAACTCTCTGATTGACAATCTTCAGAGCACACACTTCCCGTGGAGTCTTCCATGACATTAACTGACGAACCCACACAACTGGACGACGGAGAATCATTAATCTGAACAAAACCCTGGGGCGTGATGAAAATCCGGCTAGAGTCTAACAGATCCTGAGCCTGACTTCTAAGCACCTTACAACCATTCGTTGAATGCCCCTGTGCCCCAGCATGGTACTCACAGCGGGCGCTGGCATCAAAACCTAGAGGATACGGTGGAATCACCGGATTAGTCTCTTTCGGCATTATCAATCCACTTCTGACCAGATCTGGCAACAACTGGCTGTACGACACCGGTAGCTGAGTAAACTGCCTTTCAGGCTTCTTTGGTCTTCGTTGGGCGTGCCGACGCGATCGACGACAGGAGGACCGTTGACTTGAAGTATTTGAAAACCGATCCTGAGATGCTAGAGATTCTGAGACGACGTCATTTCCTTCCCATTCTTCCTGAGAACTGACAACTGATTCAGTCTTATCAACTGGGATATAAGGAGCATCTCGAAGCTTTCCACTCTTGAGTCCTCTCTCAACAAGCTCCCCCATTCTCATCAGGCCCACAAAGCTTGTACAACCGAACAATTTGTCATAATAATGGCCCTTCAGAGTACCCAGGAAGATATCAACCATTTCTCTTTCCTGAAGCAGTGGTTGAACACTAGCAGCCAATTCTTTCCATCTTTGTAAATACCCTCTGAATGATTCATTCTCCGCCCGAGATAATTCTTGCAGATGTACGAGACTAGGAGCCAAATCCAGGTTGTAATCGTACTGCTTCATGAAAGCTCTGGCTAAATCCACCCATGATCGAATCTGATTACTCTCTAACTGCACATACCACTTCAAAGATGCCCCAGTCAGACTATACTGAAAGCAATGGATCATCAATTGGTCATTTCGCACAAACGCAGTCATTCTTCGACAGAACATCATCAAATGCAGCTTCGGACAGCTATCTCCCTTGTACTTCTCAAATTTCGGCACTTTGAACTGATAAGGCAACACCAGGTCAGGAACCAAACACATGTCTGCAGCATTCAGGTTAACAGCGTCTTTGACCTCCAAAGCTTTAATTCCTTCTTCCAATGCTCGGAGTCTTCTCTCCCTCTCAAGAGCTCTTGCATATACCATCCTGGCTATTGGAATATCTCTTCGTGGATTCATCACAGGGAAAACAGCACCTTGATTGTTAACAGGAGGAGGACGTTCATTTCTGGCAATGAGCTGCTCATGTCGATCTCGGTTCTCAATAGGAGGTTGTACAACTTGGTCTGCAGTAACGTTGTTCGCTTGCGGGAAGTCTTCCACAGAATCATACGGAGGGTGGGACGTCATAGTAAACCCTGTCAAGGTGTCAGGAAACTGGAAATTGCCCTCAGACATAGCTACCAATTACCTGTACCTGACTACACTGCTCGATTCTGCTCAAATCTGCTTCAGCCCCTTGGTCGTCTTCAATACTCCACTCTTGCCTCGAACAATCCCCCGAGAATCACCCTCTGGTGAAAACAACGGCTGGATAAGTGCTCTGGCCAGCTAGAGAAATGCTATGCAATATGATTTATGCAGACAGAATATAAAAAATGCTAACGTGCATGTGTGCATTGGATGCAAATGGTAATGCAATAATGCAATATGATAAATGACGCAATCAGTGAACACAGGGGCCATGCTGTAGCCGGAAGAGGAACATCTCTGTGATATCAAGAACAGAAAACCACCACAGTCACCAGAACCTCATGATACTGGCTATCATCTGATATTCAAAATACCAATCCCCTGGTAAGAAATCCATCTGAGCCTCTGTATCTGACGAGAAAACCATCTGATAATAGTATCAACCTCAAACAAGAAACCCATCTGATCCAAACAACACACCTGGAGATGAATCAAGAACACCGTCTGATAACTACTGAATCATGGTTTCTGAAGGCCAGTTTTCCTGCAATAACCCAATCCCCCTCACAGGTATGATGGACCTAATCCACGGACAAAGGTACGACACCCTATGCGGTCATCAGCGTCACGGACTTTCATGAGTGACGATACGATTCCCAGAAGGAGTGGCATCATCAAGTCATGAAGAGGCCTCACTTAGCTGACTTCCAAATGATCGGTCCCCAGAGTCGACAATCCTCACGTCTAGACTCCCCTCAGATCCTCAGGACCGGAAAGGAGCACCTCTGCGAGAACCTCGTCTGAGCGCAGATTTCGTAGGGAACTGTGCCTGCTCAGCAAACAGGTTCGTCTACTACTCTCCGCAACTATGTCTAGGTGCATACTCAAGCCCAGGTCCGGCTTCTCACTCATAGTAACATCCCCCTCCCACAGCAATAATCACAATAATATAATACTGGAAGTAAATGCGGAAAGGTAAAGGTACGGAAAAGTAAAGTGCAGAAAGGTAAAACACATATGCACAACACCCAACAAATAAACACCCAAGCGCTAGGATTGACTCACGTAGGGGATGGGAAACGGTCCCAGCACAAGGGATGGGAAAAGTCCCTAGATGCTATAATAGTCCCCAGCAGAGTCGCCAGCTGTCGCTACTGCGAAAATCAGCGCCGGCTGACAGGAGAGTCGCCACTGTGCGTTATTTATCCCAACGGAGGGAAAGGAAACGCTCGAAGTAAACCTCGCAAAAAACGGGAAAGGTATGGTCATCGCAACCAAAACCTGGGTTCGGGAGTCGGTTACGCAAGGGGAAGGTATTAGCACCCCTCACGTCCGTCGTACTCGACGGGATCCACGCTTGGTGTTTATAAGGAAAAGGGTGTGTTTATCTATCTACGCTAATGGTCAGTCTGAAAAGAAAAGATAAGGACAGGACTCGACAGAACATACGGTGTTCTGGGCCTACGTACTCCCTCGTGCAATGGGAAAGTCAGAGTCAACGTAGTTCGACTACCTACGCCTAAACGGGGAAGGTTGCTCGCCAGGACATCGCGTCCTGTGCCTACGTACTTCCACACAGCATGGAAGATCAGAGCAAACGTAGTTCGACTAACTACGACCAAACTGGGCGCTCTCACACAGCAGTGGGAAAATAAACTGGTTTTAAGGGTTCGGGAACCTACAACTACGTTCTGGTCTCAAATGCACTCGGGCAAGAGAAAGGGATAACAATTAGTCGTCAGCGGGAAAGTCTCGATCGCACAGCAGCGAGAGAACAAAAGGTTAGTTGTTAGTGTGCTCGCTAGGATATCGCATCCTATGCCTACATATTCTCGTCTGATACGAGAAATCAGAGCAGCTGTAGTTCGGCTAACTACGACACCAGCTACTCAAATGCTTCTATTGAAATGAGAAAGGAAAGAGACACCCTAAAACTATGGCTGAAAAGGGGAATCTACCTATTGTTATCATGCATGGTTGACCATCCTAATGTCTATCATAACTCCTCCGCAGCGGAGAAGTTAGAGCTCCTAAGGGATCATGGCAACAGGACTAAACAGGAAACAGGAATCAACTGTAAAGTAAAGAAATACTGGAAATATGCATGAATGCAACAACCAAATAAGCAAGGCACAAAGGCCGCAAACCACAGAGGTAAGGGAGCTCAGCTCTACCAAATACCAACAAGCAAAGCCACTCAATAACAAACAAGCAGAAGGAGGACCACCTCAACTTCTCATGCACACAAAGCCTACTTCTAAGATGCACCTACCTCAGAAATATCTAGATGAACCCCTAAGCCTAATGTAACACAGCACCACACAAGTCAAACAACGCCAAGAGAAGGCAAACCAGCCTGACAAACTCCTATCCAAAACTTAAAACAACCCTGAGCAGGACCCCTAAACAAACCTGAAACAAATCTCTAAGCAAAACCCTAATCAAATATCTAAGCAAAACCCTAAACAAAGCAAATATCTAAGCAAAGCCCTAACACAAGAGAAATCAATCCCAGTCTTCAAGCTTCAGAACAAGCTTACCAAAGAAAGGGAGCTAAGCAGACAAACCCATAGTGCCTTCCTCAGGAAAGTACCAGGAGGTTACCACTCAGGAATCATATCCTATGCGGCTCAACAACTGTGATCGGTTTACATTCCTCCTCAGGAGAAACTAAACTCACATGAAGGCTCCAGCATCATTGGATACTTAAGAAATCCTAGATGAACTAAGGGAACTAAGTGAACAGGCCCCTAGTGCCTTCCTCAGGAAAGTACTAGGAGGCTGTCACTTAGGAATCGTATCCCATGTGGCTCAACAACTGTGATCGGTTTATATTCCTCCTCAGGAGAAACTAAACTCACATGAAGGCTCCAACATCATTGGATACTTGAGAAAGACTATATGAATCTAGGGGAACTAAGTGAACAGGCCCATAGTGCCTTCCTCAGGAAAGTACTAGGGGACTTCCACTTAGGAATCGTATCCCATGTGGCTCAACAACTGTGATCAGTTTACATTCCTCCTCAGGAGAAACTAAACTCACATGAAGGCTCCAACATCATTGGATACTTGAGAAAGAGGTGAGAAGAAAGAATGAAAGACATCTACAGTGCCTTCCTCAGGAAAGTACCATAAACTCCCTTCAAACTTCAGGATCTCAAACCTCACAAACAGAGAACAAGCTCCTAGACCAGGACCTCAATCTATGCATCCCTGAAAGCTCCATCAAGACTTCGCCCAGCCCCCATCTTCAAGAAGAAACCACAGGCCCTCAACCCAAAGGAAACTAACTCTGAAGTTCAACCACAGTTGAACTTCAAAGTCAGAAGCCTATCAAGACTTCTCCTATTCTCAGGCTCAAACAAAAATAACAGAACGCCCTATAAAAATCTACCAAAAATCTAGGGGAAACCTACATGGCTCTATGATCCCAAGATCAAATCTCAAAACCTAAGTCAACTTCTAAGGCTACTAAACAATCCCTAATATATGAACGGTCAAGGGTTACCAACAAGTTGTGAGGTCTCTATTCTCTAACCCTAAAACAATATCAATCAACCTCTAAAAAATCCACTAAAATCCTATGGGGAACATGCATTAGTCTAGTATAACATACTAAAAAACCAAAGCAAAATTCATTACCAGGTGAGAGAACTAAAATCAACAAGGCAGACATATCCACAAAATACACTTCAAAATCAATAAACATGTAAAAAATGCAATTAAAACGAAAACGCATGATTGAGCTAATGTTTTTGCATTATAAAATTCTACATTGAATTATGAACATATGGAAAAAAGAATGGAATTATTTGATCAAATCTACTATTTTTAATGAATTAATTTCTAACATTCATGAAAACAAAGAAATTAAAGAAAAGAAAAAAGAAATAAAGCAGGGGGTAAAAATAGCAACGCGCATCAGCTTATTATCCACTGGGCCCAAGCTGGAAGGGGTGCGCTTAGCAATTGGGCAAAAGGCCCAATCCAAATTCATCAGCCTCACACGCATGGGGGGGGTGATACGAGTAAACCAGGTGTGCACTTCAGCAAAACCAATTTGGGCCTTAGACCCAATCTGTAACCCTAATCCAACTAGCCAATGAACAAAACCTAATTCTCCTTCCCCAATTCTGATCACTGTTCACCACCAAAAAACCCTAACGCAGTCTGCGAACCTCTTCTCCCTCCTCTCTAACCTACTCTCAAGAATCCTCAACCAAATCTCAGAAACAATCAAACCCTACTCAGAACACCTTTTTCCTCATCCCAACATCATCCACCACGAACCTCAAATCCTAAAACGATAAACCCTAAAATCAATGAAAAACAAACAGCAATGGAGGTGGTGAAAACGAAACGCACCTGGAATAACGTAGCTGAGACGATGAGGTTTCTGAAGTTCCTCGAAGGTGCGCTTGAAGAGCAACAATCTTTCTGGGAAAAAAACTGAGGAAGACGAAGATCTTAGAAGCGCGTGGATGATTTGGAGAGATGTTCTTAAGACGCAGTTGAAGAAATCTTGAAGATCCTGGGAGTATCGCGAAAGATTTGCTTGAACGATCTGGAGAAGAGGATGGATGGTCTTTCTAGAAAAACTGGAAATTGATTGAAGGCGTTGAAGGTCGCTGGAAAAATTCTTGAAGAACGATGAAGGTTGGACTTTGAAGAACGATGGAGGTTTGATGATGTTCTGGGATTTCTTTGAAGAACAATGATGATGGATGCATTCTGGAAAATTGTATGAAGTTTCCGGCGAAGGATGAGTTTTCCGGCGAACTATGGATGAAGGTGGACGGAGGAAGAAGGGGGAAATTGGAGTGTTTCTGGGAATTCTGGAGTTTTTTTGCAGATTCTGGCGTCCTCAACGGTCTCCGGTGGCTGTTACGGTGGAGGGGAGTGATCCGGCCGGCGGCTGTATGGCCGGCGACGATGGGGTCCGGCGAGAAGGATGGCGTGACAAGTGTCACGGGAGAGGGCTGAGTGGGTGCATGCACGACGCCACGTGTGGGTGGGGCGGAGAGAGAGAATGTGGGACGCGTGTCAGTGAGAGAGGGAGTTCTGAGTTGTGAGGTGGTAGGTCCCTTGATGAACACGTGGCATCACTTATATATGGACAAGTGTCATCAGCAATTCTGGACCAAAAACTGCACAAAAACGAATTGGACTTAATTGGGCTTCAAAAAATCACTGGGCCCACGAAATTGATCACTTGGACCCTGAAATCTGACTTAACCAATTTATTAAACCTAATTAAAACTAATTAAATCTACACTAACCTAATTAACTGAAAATGATCAACTACAATTAACTCTAACTAAGATTAATCTATCCTAATTAACCTAATTAAACCCTAATTAAATCTAACAAAATCAATTAAAATCTAAAAAGATTAAATCCTAATTAACCTAATTAAACCCTAATTAAATCTAACAAAATCAATTAAAATCTAAAAAGATTAAATCCTAATTAACCTAATTAAACCCTAATTAAATCTAAAATTAATAAAACTCTATTAATTTCTATAAAATCTCTATTAAAATCCTGTTAAAAATCTACCATTTATTTAAAACCATTAAAATCTATTATTAATAACAGAAAAAAAAACTATATTCTTTCTATATTATTCTAAAAACATTTAAAAATTATTTAAAATCTATTATATTCTAAAGATGATTAAAAAAACTATTAAATCTATTAAAAATTCTATAAAGCCCTAGAAAAAGATTTAAACCATTTAAAAAATGTTAAAAAATCTATTTAAATACTAAAAAATCTAAAAAGCCTATTAAAAATCCACAAAAGGCTATTAAATCCTAAAAAATGCAAACAAATGCAAATGACCAACATAAAAAATAACGCGAGACCAGATCAAAACAAACAGTGAACCCCCAGGCATCAGGATATCCCGAAAACCACCATGTGAGCTGCAAACACCGAGAAGCGCACAATTTCTCGAAAATAAAACCCTGATTATTCAGACTGGATCTGAAATATCCGGTGGATGAAACCCAAGCTGTAATCCTGACATCCTCTGTCCGTGCTCAAATGTCATGCATCTGATTTGCGAATACGAGCTGAACCATGAACCAGATAGGAGAATCGGTTGGTCAAATTTTAGGGTGCAACACATATTCCTCTAGCGCAGGTGCGAGAACAAAATCCTGGAAAGTAAAGCATCTCAGCGGAGGATCGTAGAACTGCAGCAGAGTGTGCAACCCATTCAACTCGAACGCAGAAGGTTTACGAACCAAACTGAGCAATTTACCGTAAGACTGTCTGAACTCATCTCTCACAGAATCATCTGTTAAAGCAATCAAACCGGTCAGCTGAACCACATCAGGGGCAGGGAGCTTGTAAGCCACGGTCTTCCTCAAAGAACCCATAACAATACAATAGGAGGCAAGAAATCCTGAATCAGGGAAAACGGTACCTGCAACACAGACACACGTTAATGAAATGCGAATGAGTATGCAAAGCGATGTAAAAATGCAATCATGCAGCAGGAGATCAAGGCAACTGTGTTGTGGAGATTCTGCATCAATAGAACCATGACGCTGCTCTGTCAAGAACAACCACTTTCTCTGATAAGAAGAAAACCCTGGTATCGGACCACAAATCTGCTCTGTCAAGAACACACACATATAGAACCATACACCTGCTTTGTCAAGAACAAACATCTGATAATAAGGACCCCTGATACAGGACCAAAACTCTTCTCTGTCAAGAACAAACATCTGATAATAAGGACCTCCGATACAGGATCCTAACTCTGCTCTGTCAAGAACAACCGTCTGATAATAAGGACCTCTGATACAGGACCCTAACTCTGCTCTATCAAGAACAAACATCTGATAATAAGGACCTCTGATACAGGACCATAACTCTGCTCTATCAAGAACAAACATCTGATGACGAGATCCTCAGACCCCAGTCATAAACCTGCTCTATCAAGAACAATCATACATTTGCTGATAAGATCTTCTGATCCCAATCATAAACCTGCTCTGTCAAGAACAATCATACATCTGCTGATAAGATCTTCTGATCCCAATCATAAACCTGCTCTATCAAGAACAAATACTCATTTGAATATAAGGTCCTCTGATACAAGACCAAAGCTCTGCTCTGTCACGAACAACCATATCTAATGATGAGAACCTCCGGTATCAACAAAACTGATTCACTGTCAAGAAAACCAGGTAGTCTGAAGGTCAGAGTTTCCTGCAATAAACCCAACCCTGCTCACAGGTATGGACCTAAACTGACTCAAGTTCGGCATCCTATGCATTCATCAGCGTCACAGACATTCAAGAGGGGTGATAAGATACCTAGAAGGTGTGGCATCACCAGCTCATGAAGCGGCCTCACTCGGCTGAATCACAAATGATCGGTCCCCAGAGTCGACAATCCTCCAAACCAACAACCCCTTCAACCCTAAGGGTTGAAAAAAAAGCCAACCGGGAGAACCTCGTCCGAGCGTGGATTTCATGAGACACTAGTGCCTGCCAAGCAAGCACGCGCCCACTAATTTCCACAACTAATACTATGTTCACTCAAGCCTGGGTCTGGCTTCTCACTCATCAGAATGCCCCTCCCACACAACAGCATAGATAATCATATCATACTGAAAATAAAGGTGCGGGAAATAAAATGCGATAAAATAAACACAACCCAACAAGTAATCATACAAGCGCTAGGATTGACTCTCGCAAGGGACGTCGGATCCCCAAACTGACTCGCATACGGGACGTTGGATCCCAGGAAACTATCAAGTCCCCAGCAGGGTCGCCAGCTGTCGCTTCCGCGAAAATAAGGTGCCGTCAAAACAGAAGAGTCGCCACCTTTTGTTATTTATCCCTCGGAACGGGAAAGGAAACGATCGGAAAAACCTGACGAAAAGGGTATAAGACAAGGTCATCGCAACCGTTGTCTGGGTTCGGGAGTCGGTTACGCAAGGGGAAGGTATTAGCACCCCTCACGTCCTTCGTACTCGACGGGATCCACGCTTGTTGTGTTTACTGGACGGGTTGGTTTATCTATCTACCTATCAAGGCTGGCTTAAACAGAAAAGAAAATGACTCGGCAAAGCGTCGCGCTTTATGCCTACGTATTCTCATCAGAGAATGAGAAATCAGAGTCAACGTAGTTCGCCTAACTACGGGTTACGGGGAAGGTGGCTCGCCAATACGCCAGTATTGTGCCTACGTACTCTCAACAGGTATGAGAGATTAGAGCTTGCGTAGTTCGGGATAATACGGATTACGGGGATTCAGATTCATCTGTTTATCGAGTAGGGTTAAACAGCAGTTCCAGCAGTTAGGGACAAAGCCTGTTTGCGTTGGCGCTGAAATTTAACGACACTCTTTTCTTCAGAAAAGCTTCCTTTGAATTACGGGCCCACGGGGCAAAAAGGTTTGAAGTTTGTTTTCTGTCTTTTACGGAAGAAGTGTTTTTTATTGTGTTTGCAATTTCAATCGCACTAAAGACTATGACCTGAGAGTGAATGCGTCGCATGTCACCCAAAGGGTGCCATACTAAACATTCAGACTGTTGAAAAGAAACTCTCCAACAATCCTTTCTCAGATAGCTTAAGGCTCATAACGTACGAAAGAAATCATTCATAATTACTGTATCTTAAGCTGTTTTGGGATGAGAAGAGAACAGGCTCAACTAATGGGAGACTATCAAGTCCTAATATTGTCATACCAAGGATTCATCCTATAGTTGAGGTTTGAAACAGGGTACTCCTAGAAGTTATCATGCATAGGTTTCAACCTAAATTTCTATCATCACTTCCTTATCAAAGGAACTGAGAGTCCTAAGGGATCATGTCAATGATAAACAAAAACAGATAAAGCGTCAGCTTAAGCAGTAATCAGTAATACAGTAAACGACTGTAAAATGCATGCAATGCAAGTGAGAGAGGAAATGTGTGTGGGGCAACAGCCTCCATAAGCTCATCTCAACCTCAAGCCAGAATGAATAATTGCAATCATACAGAGGAAATAACATGCTATCAAGCAAGGTACAGTAAACTGCAATCATACAGTAAAAAATAAAATGCTATCAAGCAAAATAAACCACATAGGTAATGGAGCAGAGCTCTACCGAATACCCGCAAGCAAAGCCATACAGTAACAATACAAGCAGAGGGAGCAACTCAACCTCTAGTGCAATCATGCTCCTAGTTTAAAGTCAGTCTAATCATGGACTTATTCTAATGCATCAAGCAAGTCAAACAAGGCACATCAATACAGGAAAGAAAATAGACAAGAAAGAAAGCAGATCAACCCCTCTTTCCATTTCAAGCTTCAGCCCTTCTGACAGCAATCCAGTCTTCAGACTTCAATCATCCTTCAAGGCTATCATCTTTCATGACAAGTATCAACTTGCTTCTCCAAGGTCTCAATCCATCAAACACAAGTATCAACTTGTCCTTTCTTCTTCAAGCTTCAGCTCCTCAGTCAATTCTACCTTCAGGCTTTGCTCTTAACCACAAGTGTCAACTTGATTCCTTCAGGCTCTCAATGCATCCAATGTGAGTATCAACTCATCCTTTATTCCTCAAGCCTCAGCTCTACACTCAATCTCAATTGAATCCTCTTCATAAGTATCAACTCAGTCTTCAAGCTTCAGCTCTCTTTGCTTTACCAGTCTCAACTTGGTCCTCTTCTCCTACAAGCCTCAGCTTCTTAGAGTAATCTTCAATCACCTGGAAGTATCAACTTCATCCTTCAATCTTCTTCAAGCAAGGAACTCCTCATTCTTCACTCAATCTCAATTGGATCTTCAAGTATCAACCTGTTTTTCTTGCTCTTCAAGCTTCAGCTGCAATGGCAATGCTCAAGGAATCATCCTCTTCCACACTCCTCAATGAAGTCCTCATCTTCAAACTCAAGTCTGACATCTCTCAAGATACTCAAACCAGAAGACAGTTGATTTAACAGAGTGAGAGGAAATGATAAACAGCTTACTAACAACCAAAGGAAGCCTGTAAGGGTTCATCATTATGAGAGACTGGTTCCCTCAAAGTTCTACTTCCCAGATAAAGTCACTCATCCTTCCAAAGGAGGGATGTGAATATCTGAGAAGGACTTTTAATCCTTGGGAGGAATGGAAGCACAAGATGCTTTCCATGTTTGTGAAAGAAATCATTCTAACTACAAGGCTCTCCCTATGTCCTATCTCCTGATCTTCATCAGACACCTTCAGGCACAAACAAATCCAAAGCTCCAAGCAACTTAAAAGCAACTTCACCTTGTATTCAACTTGTCTTCAATCTCAACCAAAGTCAAACCAAGCACAAACCCTAATCTAAGGGAACTAGAGAAGTTAAACTAATTGAATTAGTGAATTAGGATCACCTAAAACCTAGTACTAAAGTTAGTCCTAACTAAAATACTAAAATCAATTGTAAAATCCTACAAAAATTTCTATGGGAACCTAGGTCAATCATGACTCTACCATATTACTTTCAAAGATCAAACCATCAGATTATACCTAGAACTAAATCCTACATTCTAAGGTATCAAACCTAAACCCTAAAAAGGAAGCATATAAATATCAATCTAAAAAGAACACCTATTTTCATCACAAAAATGTGAGAAAAATTCTATGGTATCATACATGTCTACCCTAATCACACTCAGAAAAATAGGCTCAAAATCATCACCATGAGATCACACAAAAATCCACAAAAATATGCATCAAACATAATCATTTTAATATCAATTAAAATGTAAAATTTCCATTAAATCAGAAATTACATGAAATGAAAATATTTTTTCTCTAAAAAATAATAGACTCAATCATGAGTAGAATGCAAAAAGAATGGGTTTAGTTGGATTAATTTTCAATTAATTATGATTTTTACAAGAACCATGAATAAAATGAAAATTAAAAGAAAATCCAATTAAAAGATTAAACACACGGTGCAAAAAGTAATCAGAATCAGTTAAAAATTTGGGTTGGGCCATCAAGGGGGTGTGGATAGCACTTAAATCATTAAGCCCAAAACGCCTGAATAAATGAAACGGTGTGTTTCATCATCAGAAATCCTTCAAAACTCAACTTTAAAACGTGGCCCTTGGATCAGCCTCCCAGTCCAAGTCAAACCCTCATCCAATGGTCCTGAGGTCGTCTTCAACCTTTCAAACCTCTGAGCTTCGCGCCCAACTCCGGCCACCACCGGTGGAGCTCCGGTCATCCCCTTCAACCCTAGTTCTCTCTAGGAGCCTCTATTGCACACGGTCAAAACATGAAATTCATCTCAAATCTTGCCACGAACTCAACCATACCCTTAGTGTCTTCTGAAACCTCAAGATTCACCATCTCCCAATCTCAACCGAAAATGGCAATTCACCTAATTTGTCTCTAATTCAACAACTAACTATCTGGATTCCATCCTACACCATTATACAATCAATCTAGCACCTTAATTCAACCTAATTCTACCTAAATCATGCTATAGGAAGAAAGGTACCAACCTGAAAATCTTGGTTGAACAGATGCACGAAACCTCCACTTCAAGCTCTACAATCTTGCAGACACGATCAATGAACCTTCCTCTTGCTTCTGTATGCAAAAGAACCAATGGAAAGTGCTTGAATCTTGAAACCCGATAGTGATTTGCAGGTGGAGAAGTTGACTTGCTCATACACGACTTAGCCACCAATTCTTCTTGAAAACGATCTGGAATCACTCCTTGACATCCATGGAAGATGTTTCAATCAAGGAAATGGATGGAAATTGAGGAATTTGGTGAAACCGATTTCAATTGCAATACAAGAAAACTCAATCTCAATTTATGCTCAATTCTTCAATGATCACAAACCTCTTCAATGGATCAACTCTATTCCATATATAGATGAAGTTTGGATGATCTAGAACCCTCTAGATCCTTCCAATGAGATTTTCCACTTCTCATGTCATGAGATTTCCAATCATGTATCATGCCATGCTCAATTCTGTTTGCAGCTTGAAATTCATCTCATTCACTTTCAATTTCTCCCCTAGTGACATTTTGGAAGGGTTTAGCTTGCCAAGTCCCTTGCTCATGCCTTAATTTTGAGTTATGCACATGTTACTTAATATGCAAGCAAGTGCTTTTCAAAGCAAGTCCATAAATTGAATCTCAACTCAAAAATGTGGCTAAACCAATGTTTTTAAAATGTTTTCTAGAGTCAAAATGATATATTACATGCCATGGTTTGGATGTGTAGGTTGAAAATATCAATTTCCAACTTTGGTTTATTTAACTTATGCCCTTATTTTAGGTCATTTTTGAAACTTTGAGCTACAAGCCTTTCCAACATATCATGACCTTCTTACTAGCCTTAAAACATCATTTTGAACAAGTTTGATGTTGAAGATTTTTCCATTTGAAGCTTGGAAATAGGAGTTATGGCCTTATGGTTGAAATGACCTGTAATCTCCAAATGACCAAAATGCCCTTGACTTGTCAAAGCCATAACTTGAGTTCTACAAATCCTATCAAGGACTTCTAGTACTCTCTAGAAAGCTACGAAGATAAGGAACAACGCTCATGTTGACCAAAAGTTCATAGGAATCATCCTTCTTGGGCAAAAGTTTGATGCAAGTTGGGTAACTTCCAAGGCCCCAGATTCACATACCTCAGATGACCTGTAACGTGTCAAAGTCATAACTTGAGTTCTATAAATTCTATCAAGGACTTATAGTACTCAAATTAAAGCTAAGAACAAGCTCTACAACATTCATGTTGGGGGCAAGATGAGATGACAATCACATCTTGAGTGAAACGGCCTTGAAGATAGGGGTCAAACTAGGGGATTTTACACTGTCAAGCCTTAGAAACCCTAGCTTGAAACTTCTCAAACTCTTCAATAATGATGAGTTAACCTTGAAATCATTCTTAGAACATCTCAATGTATCAATCCATGATCACATGGCTCTTGAATTAGGTCTCAACCTTCTTCAAATCATCAGTTGACCTAGGGTTGACCCAGTCAAACCCTAATTACACCACTCATGGCCGAGTCTTCTTAAACTTGCACCATGACCTATCTAGGCTTCATGATGGCTTTCAAGACATCTCATAAGCTCTCTCAATGCTTCAAGTCTACATTCATGGCTTCAGAATCATCTGAGGTCTTTCCACAACTCTCAAGTTAGGAGGCACACAACCTTGGCTTCAACCACTCTCTATGAGGGTCTTTTAACTTCTCTAGTAAGGACATCAACCCTTGAAAACTTGAATAACCTTCTTGGCTAGCTTCATAGTCTTGTGTGGCTCTTGATAGGTACTCATACCTCTTGATATCCTACTTACATGTCAATGAAATGCAAATGATAATGCTAATGTGAATGAAATGCAACATAAGCTGGGTAAAGAAATGTTGGTCAAATTTTGGGGTGCAACAACCCCCCACCAAAAGGATGAAGGAGCGAAACACAAAACACATCGCACAATCTATCATTAATGACCATGATAGACCCCCCACCAAAAGGATGACGGAGCGAAACACAACACAGATCGCACAATCTATCATTAATGACCATGATAGACCCCCCACCAAAAGGATGACGGAGCGAACTCACACACCAGTCACTACCACCAAAAGGATGATAGGACAAACACTATCGCACAATCTGACACCAATTCAAGTGACAGACCCCCCACCAAAAGGATGACGGAGCGAAACACACACCAGTCACTACCACCAAAAGGATGATAGGACAAACACTATCGCACAATCTGACACCAATTCAAGTGACAGACCCCCCACCAAAAGGATGACGGAGCGAAACACGCACCAGCGGGTCTCTATCACCAAAAGGATGATAGGACAACATAGATTTGAAGTTTACCAACACCAAAAGGATGCAGGCTAGGTTGAACTAACGAGGTTCGACTATCACCAAAAGGATGATAGTAAGGCAATTGACAACGGTCACGCTTGCTGGGTACAACTCATTGGGGAACACCCAAGAGGAAGATTAGATTGAAATGAATCAACGGGGTACGCCCACCGTCTTGCTTGGAGATTATAGTTTTGCCGAAATGATTTCATGGTTACGCCCATGAATTCTGAAGAGGATGCCCCTGACTGGGCTGAGTTTCTCTTGATGTCTTGGTTTGCTCAACAAAAGGTTGAACAACTTCATGAGGAACGCTCACGGTTTTGCTGAAGATGCCCCTGCTCGGGTTGGATCTTGTACTGAACTTCTTGGATTTGCCCAGCAAAAGGTTGAATAACTTCATGGGGAACGCCCACGGTTTTGAATGGTATGCCCCTGACTGGGCTGAATGTTGATTTAAAGATCTGATCAACCACACGGTTGAAATACGTCGTGGAAGACGCCCGTGGTCTTTGAAAAATGCCCCTGACTGGGCTGAATCTTGCTTTGAATAACTTCGAATTTTATGGGAGAGACCCACAATTGCAGAAGGTTTCCCCTGACTTGGCTGATGATTGCTTTGAAGCTCTTGATATTCGTGGGAGAAATCCACGGCCTTTGTGGAAGGTGCCCCTGACCGGGCTGATGATGGTATTGGAAATCTTCAAGATTGATCTTGGACCTTAACTTGCATATATGAATGCTGGATGATGAATGATATTCCATACGAGTGGAAGTACAGATGCAAATGCCGACGCGCGGAGATGCAAGAGCTGGGGAAGCAAGATATGATTGGAGTATGCATATGATGCAGGGTACTTATGATAGTGAATGCCATGCGTATGATGCATATGATTACAGACAGGTAATTGGAAATGCAGGGAGACGCCAGCATGGTAGATTTTTGGTAGTTGCCAATGCAGATTGGACTTCGGGTGGTGGGAGAGATTGACTTCCTCGACACGCAGCTTGTTGAAGATGCCATGATTGGAGCAGACGAAGATACTCTATATTCCCCGAGTCTGGGTACTTGGTGATTTGTCGTGAATTTCCTTCAGAGAAGGTTGCAACTTTGCTCGATGGTCAGCACGACCTGGTCTTGCCCCAGTTTGAACATGGTAATGGTTTGCCCCTGCTCGAGCTCTTGAGCGATTTGCCCCAGTCTGTGGGTTTTGAGGTAGTTTTGCTTTGTGCCAACCACTGGAAGTCAAGTTCCTCCTTGATTGCCCCTTGTTGAGATGTCCTTGAGTACCTAGCACTGATTTGCAATTAAAACTGTACATTCACAAATGGTAATAATTAATGCAAAGTTCGATGCAAGTTTGAAAAAGTATCGTTTATTTGAAAGTGTTGTGGTAGTGAGATGAATGGACAGTTAGCCCAAACGTTGTGCTAACTTGATTGGTGTAAAAGATAAAGCAAGGATAATGACACCAATGATGGTGATTAGCAATCATGTGAGGAGTCAGGTTATGCAACCTCGCAATAGTATGCTTTCGGAATAAACCTCGCCTCAATTAGGTCTTTCGAGGGTTGTAACGTGGTCTGGTTCACGGTTATGAAACAAAGGATGCTAGCCTCAAAGTGTAATTTGTACCCACCCATTCTTCTTAATGATCTCCAGTCCTACGCTCAGTTAATTCTACACTTGTCTGGACGGTGTAAGCTTGAAGGTTCAAGGTTTGCTCGACGTGGCAGTCACCTTATTTTGGGGTGTCAGTGACCCTATTTGAATGGCCACTGAATCTTATTTTGTTTTTGTTGAGGGTTTCGGGGTCCTCTTTTGCTTTTGTTTTTGATCCCTAACTTTTGCATGGATTGACTTTGCTTGTCAGATCCATCGGGATTGCCTTGATTTTGCCTAAGTCCCCTCTAAGGTGTTGGACTTAGCAGGCTTTTAATGTTTTTTGGATTTTGTTGGAAGGTTGTGACTGCCATGTTATGGGTCGTTGAAGAACAACCGTCTTCTGGACTTTGCTTGTTGATTCGAATGCGGGATTGGATTAACTGAACACTACCCTGCCCCAGGTTGAGTGTAAAGGTTTGAATATCCGAAGGAAACTGCTACTTCTAGGCTCGAAGTGGTTTACTAGGGATTAACTCCTTATATCTCCAGTGTTTGGGGAATTGACGCAATGCCTGTACATCATTGACGAGATTCGGTCTGAAAGCATACGATTTGCAATTATGGGTATCTCGTTTTCATCATCCTCCCTCAAATCAAGCTAAACAACAGTGAATAGAGTGGAGTGAATAAATGTGTCGGTGATAAGTGGAAAATGAGTGAATACGACATAACTAATTCAAAACATGCATAAACGATACATTAATGAAAACCAAATACGAATGGCAATTGTTCAAAGCATACAATACTTAAACGAACAAAGACGAATATAAGAAATGCATAATATGAAATGGCGACATGACGGCCTTCTTCGAGAAATGAACTTGACTCTGCTTGATTTGATGTTGGCACTAGTTGGCTGGTGGCATCGGATTGTTGATGACATTTGGAGACTTCCCATTGAAGTTGATAGCATCCCTGTCGATCATGTCTTGAATTATGTGCTTGAAAGCTCTGCAGTCCTCAATGGTATGACCTGGAGCGCCTTTATGAAACTCACAATGAGCATTTGCAACGTAGTCGGCAGGAATGACAGTTGGGGGAGCCAAATCTCTCGGAACAACAGCTTTCTTCTCCATCAACTGAGCAAAGATTTTAGCATATGTCATTGGTAGACGATCAAAGGCTCTATCTGGCCTCCACGTTCTCTGTTGACGCTGTGGGCGAGTACCTTGTCGTTGTTGAGTATCTTGCATCTGCTGTTGCTGAGGAGGATATTGATATCCTTGCTGGTTGTAGGCTTGTTGTTGAGGAGCCTGTTACCGTGGCATCTGAGCTTGCACTGCTTGAACAGCTGGCTGATGAGGCATTGGAGCATATTGCGTGGCAGCAACATACGGATACTGATAATAGGGAACTTGATAAGGCATAGGAGCAGGAGCTTGTTGAGAAGCTTGCCCTTTCTGCAAAAAGATGGCATTTGTTTCGCCCTCCTTCTTCTTGTATCCATTGAAAGGCTTCTTGGCATTGGCATGGTTGTTAGAACCTCCTGTGATCTTTCCACTCTTCAACCCTTCTTCAATTCTCTCACCGACGATCACTAGGTCAGAGAACCCAGCAGAGACACTACCGATCAGCTTTTCGTAGTACTGGCCTTGTAAAGTGCCCATGAAGATGTCAATAAGTTCACGGTCAACAAGAGGTGGATGCACACTTGCGGCTAGCTCTCTCCATCGTTGCGCGTACTCCTTGAAGGATTCACTATCCTTCTGAGTCATACTCTGAAGCTGAGTACGATTTGGAGCAAGATCGGTGTTGTATTTGTACTGCTTGACAAATGCGTCGGCTAGCTCGGCCCAAGTGCGCACACTATTGTCGCTTGCGCGAAAATAAGGTGCTGGCACAATAGAAGAGTCGCCACCTTTCGTTATTTATCCCTCAGAGCGGGAAAGGAAACGATCGGAAAAACCTGACGAAAAAGGGTAAGACAAGGTCATCGCAACCGTTGTCTGGATTCGGGAGTCGGTTACGCAAGGGGAAGGTATTAGCACCCCTCACGTCCGTCGTACTCGACGGGATCCTCGCTTGTTGTGTTTACTTGGACGGGTTGGTTTTATTCTATCTACCTATCAAAGCTGGCTGAAAAAGAAAAGAAAAATGACTCAGCAAAGCGTCGCACTTTATGCCTACGTATTCTCATCAGAGAATGAGAAATCAGAGTCAACGTAGTTCGGCCTACGAAGGGTTATGGGGGAAGGTAGCTCGCCAAAACATCGCCATCTTGTGCCTACGTACTCTCAACAGGCATGAGAGATCAGAGCTCACGTAGTTCGGGAAACTACGGTTTATTTCCTGTCTTTTACGAAAGAAATGTTTTTTATTGTGTTTGCGATATCAACCGCAATAGAGACTGTGACCTGAGAGTGAATGCGTCGCATGTCACCCAAAGGGTACCATACTAAACATCCAGACTATGGAAAAGAAACTCTCCCACAATCCTTTCTCAGATAGCTTAAGGCTCGTAACGTACGAAAGAAATCATTCATGATTACTGTATCTTAAACTGCTTTGAGATGAGAAGAGAACAGGCCCAACTAGGAGGGAGACTATCAAGTCCTATTGTTGTCATGCCATGGATTCATCCTATGATTGAGGTTTGAACAGGGAACTCCTAGAAGTTGTCATGCATAGGTTTCAACCTAAAGTTCTATCATCAAATCCTTATCCAAGAAAATGAGAGTCCTAAGGGATCATGTCAATGATACACCAAAACAGACAAAGCATCAGCTTAACAGTAAAATGCATGCAATGCAAGTGAGGGAGGAAATGTGTGTGGGGCTTCAGCCTCCACAAGCTCATCTCAACCTCAAGCCAGAATGGATAACAGTAATCATACTGAAAGATAAAACAACATGCTATCAAGCAATAAACAGTAAACTACAATCATACAGATAAAATGAAATGAAATGCCATCAGGCAAACAAACCACATGGGCAAGGGAGCTGGGCTCTACCGAATACCCGCAAGTAAAGCCACACAGTAACAATACAAGCAGAGGGAGCAACTCAACCTCTAGTGCAATCATGCTCCTAGATTCTACCTATTCTAGATATGAACTTATTCTAATGCATCAAGCAAGTCAAACAAAACACATCAATACAGAAAAGAAAAAGAAGAAAACAGATCAACTTCTCTCTCAACTCCCAGCTTCAGCTCTTCCAATAGCAACTCAGTCTTCAGACTTCAATTACTCTTGACAAATATCAATTGCTTTTCCAGGTTTCAACCCTTCAACATAAGTTCCAACTTATATTTTCCTTTAAGCTTCAGCTTCTTGATCAGCTCCACCTTCAGGCTTCATTATCAATCATGAGTATCAACTTGGCTCCTTCAGGATCTCCAGGCATCAAAGTAAGTATCAACTTCCTTTGTTCTTCAAGCTTCCTCTTCAGGGGTCTTCAAGTATCAACTTGCTCTTGCTGCTCTTCAAGCTTCAACTGGAATGGCAATGCTCAAGAATTCATCCTCTTCTATACTCTTCAATGAATTCTTCATCTTCAAGCCCAAGCTCAACATCTCTCAAGATAATCAAACCAGAGAAAATCACTTACTGGATAAGCTGGGGGATATTGAACTGCTTATTGACCACCAAAGGTGACCTTTAAGGGTTCAACATCAAAGGAATGGTTCCCTCAAAAGTTCTACTTCCTAGGTACATCACTTATCCCTCCAAAGGATAGAGGTGTATACCATGAAAGTACTTTGAATCATAGGGAGGAATGGAGGTGACAGATACCATCCATGTTTGAGAAAGAAGTTATCTAAGTCTAAACTCTTCCTAATCCCTAACCCTAAAAACAACAAAAAAAGTAAATAAGATCAAGCTCTCAAGCTCCTCAATGCATCTTCAAGTCTTCTACTATGCTCCTCAATGCTCCTTAGAACAATACCAAGCTCTCCAAGCCCACAAAGCAAAGCAACTAAAGCAAACATGCCCTAAAGGCAACACAAACAATCAACCAATGCAAAAAATCATCTAAAAATAGCATACTACTATATTAAATCCTAATATAATTTCCAAGGGATCCTACATACCTACCCTTAATACCCACATATGCCCCATAGTCTAAATTGTCCTAAAACCCAAAAATCTAATGTTATTATGGACCTATGTTGAAGTTTAACCTAATTCTGCACAACCTAGAATCATCTAATCAAAACTATCCTAAAAATCATCACAAAAATATGGATTAAATCCAGGGGGAAGCTAAAACCTATATCTAACTATCCTAAAAAGAATGAACTAAAAATACTAAGGGAGCTACCTGAACTAAAATCTACAAAATCATTGGTCAATATAAAAGAATTAAAAAGCAATTAAAGAAGAAAATAGGCAAAAAATACTAAAATGCATGAAATGAGAAATATCTTTATTTTATATTTTTCTAGACAAAAATATGAAAAGGGAGAAAAAACTCCCATGAAAAAATATTTATTTTTCAATTTATTATGATTTTTCTAAAATTGAAATAAAATGGAGAAAAAATGAAATGAAAATGAATGGCTGGGTGTAGCAAGTAAACAGATCCAGTTCAGTTTATTGATGGGCTCAGAATGTGGGGTGCAGAAAGTAAAGTGCCAGGCCCAATTTAAATCAGAAAAACAATTAAGAAAATCATAAAGAAAATGAAAGAAACACGGTGCAAATAGTCATGATATTCAGTTATAAAATGAATGGGCCTCACAAAGGGGGTGGGGATAGAAACAATCACTTAAGCCCAGAATTCCTCTTTAAATGAAACGCGGCGTTTCATTGCTTTCAGCCTTCCCTCCAAAATTCAATTAAACTCAAGCCGTTGGATTAGTCTCCCAGGTCAAGAGTCAGCGCATGATCTAATGGACGAGACTTCATCTTCTTCCTTGGGCTAGGGTTTTTGAAACCTCCATGGAAACCGAACTCGAGAGCACTCATCCTCCTCAACTCGAACTCCTTCAATTCCTCATCAATTCTTAAAATGTAAAACCCTAATCCACTTGAAATTTCATGCTGAACACGATTATGATCTCAAAATCAACTAAAACCTCCTAAATCCATGAACCCGATCCATGATCCAAAATATGCTCAATCATCAATCTTAACAATTCTTGAAACTAAATGTCTCAGATCACTCACCAACTCACCCTGAACATTTCTTGCTATCTAACTCACTCTATATCTCAATATAACAAGAGTTCTTGGTCATCAAAGAAATGAGGTCCCTAGTTCAATCTTCACCAATTGCCTTCAAACTTTCCAAAATCCACCACCTATTGATCTCTAACCATTCTACACTAATAATTCAACCTAACCATGCCTAAATTAAGGTGAAGGAAAGAAATTGCAAACCTGGTAAAATGGAGTGAACAGAGGTAGCAATCCACCAATTCAAGGCTTGAAACTTTCCAAATTCCTTCACTGAGCAATCTTCTAGCTTCTGTATGCAAAAAGAATGGCTGAAATTGCTTGATTCTTGAAATTCGATTTTGAAATGCAACCTTGAAATTCCAATCTCCAACTCCTCAATTCTCCATGGAAATGCTCTCAATTCAATCTGCACAGCTTCAATGTGATGTATGGAAGGTGTTTGTGTGGAAAAAAAATGAAAGGAAATGAAGGGGAATGAAGAAATTGATCTTGACTTGTAATGGAAGAAATTGGATTTCACTCTCTCTTCTATGCAGCAATTCTCACCAACCTTGCATCTGAGCAAGTTACAATCATCTTATAGAGTGGTTTAGAATCATCTAGAACCCCCTAGAACAATCCAATGAGAAATTGAATCTTTCATGTCATGGTATTTTGATTTCTCATTCTCCTTACATGCTATCTCATGCCAAGCATCTCATAACTACCAATTCTGACTTGAATTTATCCCCACATGAGATTTAGGGTAAGTTACAATGCATAACTACCTTGCTTGTTGAGTTTTGCCTTATTTTGCTATGGTACCTTAATATGCAAGTAATCCCATTACAAAGCAGCCCTATGATGCAAGCCTCAAATCAAAATTGTGGCTGAACCATTGTTCTTATAATGTCATTTGGAGTCAAAATGACCTATTACATGACATGGTTTGTACTTATAACTTGGGATTTTCATTTTTCAAATTCACTTTAATTAACTTATGCCTCATTTTTAGGCCATTTTTATCACTTTTTGATATGAGTCTTTTCAACATCTCATGACCTCCCTAATAGCCTTAAAACATCATTCTAA
>CAWUDS030006337.1:20000-31318 GCA_963859935.3 Lathyrus sativus | reverse complement strand
TGCCTCCTTGAAAGAGAGATGTCCTAAACCGCTAGACGATGGGGGCAGCCTTGCCCGACCTCCATTCTACTATGTTCATAGTATGAACAGTTTTTTGAAATTGTCAATAGAATGATTCAATCAGAAGGATCTTCCCATCTTTCAGAATTCCTTACAATTTTTGGATTCACCCTTTCGATTTCGAAATGGTTCATTCCAATCACCAATCTAGAATTCAACAAAATACAAAATAAAACGAAGTAATGCGAAAGAAACCAAAATAAACATAGAATCCTTTCTGGAAATAATTGATTTGCTGGAACAGGGGGGCATTAACACCTTATTTCGTTCACTTTCATTCAGTGTTAAGAAGATTGAATTAGGTATATTTCTATTTCACACTAAGTAGGGAAATAAAAAAATGAGAATGAATCCGGAAATGGAGTAAAATAAAAAAGGATGAAGATCAATAAGAATTGAGTTAAGGGACAGGATAGAATCCATTTATCAAAGATTCGGAAATATTTGAAATAGATGTACTCAACTCATATTCATATTCATATTCATATTGGCTGATTCTGTATTCGGGAATTGACTCAAACGGCGCCCTTTTAACTCAGCGGTAGAGTAACGCCATGGTAAGGCGTAAGTCATCGGTTCAAATCTGATAAAGGGCTTTTTTTTGATCAAAAAATGATAACAGTAGTATTTCTATTTGAAGAAAGATATACAAATATTCTTGATATTTGTAAGAAGTTTCTGTTTGTAATAAAATAAAAAAAACTAATGAATAGTTGAATTTCATTATAAAAAATCCAATTTAGAATTTAAACTCTATTAAGTTATTGTTATCATTCGAATAGAGTAAACTCATTCTAGTTAGAAAGGGAAATAGTATTCTTTTCTATATATATTTCTTTTTTTAGAATCTGATATTTTCTTTGCTTTAATTGTCATATACTCCTATTTTGGATTCTTCCAATCCAATAAAGGGAAAGATTCTAAAAAAAGTAAGTGGACCTAACCTATTGAATCAGAACTATATCCACTATTCTGATATTCCAATTGGTGGATAGAAATGAAATTCGAACAGTGTATCTTTTTTTCTTTTTAATACCCTTTTGGTTCGAACTCTGCAAGAATCCGTCTATATTTCGGATAATATCTTATTGTTCCTAGGAATCAATTGCTACTCCTCTCCTCCAATGGGAGGGCTTATTCTAAGTTCCAACAGACAAGTCATTTGACTTCCAAATATCTTTTTTCCGAATACAAGAAAAGATCAAAATTGATTTCTATTATTTCTTTAAGATAGGTCTATAAAAATAGAAGATATGTCTATAAAAAGAATAGAAAAATCCATCCAATCATGACTTCGAGTATCAAACATTTGGTTTTCATATCTATGATGCATACGAGATTTTGAAGGCAATTATTGGACGAAACTTTCAGTTAGAATCTATTATTATTAATCCAATTCCCTAGAATATTCAAAAATAGGACAGATAGATAAAAAAATAAATAGAGAAAAAGAGTCCAATTTATTACCTCGATCCGCAAGTAAAGGGTATACGTCGGAATTAGATTAATCTGAATGACAGAAAAATAGAACAAAGAATACAATAAAAGAAATCAATGTAAAATAGAAAGTAAAAATAGTAAAATAGAAAGTAAAAATAGGATCCTCTAGTAGTTTTCTAGACATACAAATTCGAATAATATAGAAAACTATTTTTTTTTTTTAATTTCACGAACAAGATTCAAAAAGAATCTTATTTGATAAAAGCAGAGTAGTATGTCTGGGGATCCGCTGGTAACGAGAGTAATAAAAGCGATCGATCATTTGTTTTTGGAATAGTTCTTTAAAAAATGTATTTCTAGGATTTATGAGTCATAAGACAATTTTCGAGTCATGACTTAGGGAATTTTGTTAGAATAGAAAGGAATAAGCCAATTAATTAAGTTAATGGATTTATTAGATATCAATGGACAAAAAAAGAATTTTTCTATTCGAACCCCAGTAGAAAAGAAGGGACAGTCTACGAGAAATCATATTCTATATAAAATGAAAAAAGCCTCGAAGGTTCCATCGTTGAAAATCCTAGGAGGTGTTCGGAAATGGTTTGAAGTAGTTGAATAGGAGGATTACTATGACTATAGCTCTTGGTAAATTTACCAAAGATCAAAATGATTTATTTGATATTATGGATGACTGGTTACGGAGGGACCGTTTTGTTTTTGTGGGTTGGTCCGGTCTATTGCTCTTTCCTTGCGCCTATTTTGCCGTGGGGGGTTGGTTCACAGGTACCACCTTTGTAACTTCATGGTATACTCATGGATTGGCAAGTTCCTATTTGGAAGGTTGTAACTTCTTAACTGCAGCAGTCTCTACTCCTGCTAATAGTTTAGCACACTCTTTGTTGTTACTGTGGGGTCCTGAAGCACAGGGAGATTTGACCCGTTGGTGTCAATTAGGTGGTCTGTGGACTTTTGTTGCTCTTCACGGTGCTTTCGGATTAATAGGTTTTATGTTACGTCAATTTGAACTTGCTCGATCTGTTCAATTGCGGCCTTATAATGCAATCGCATTCTCCGGTCCAATTGCTGTTTTTGTTTCTGTATTCCTGATTTATCCACTGGGCCAGTCTGGTTGGTTCTTTGCGCCTAGTTTTGGTGTAGCAGCTATATTTCGATTCATTCTCTTTTTCCAAGGGTTTCATAATTGGACATTAAACCCATTTCATATGATGGGAGTTGCTGGTGTATTGGGCGCTGCCCTACTATGCGCTATTCATGGCGCTACCGTAGAAAATACCTTATTTGAAGATGGTGATGGCGCAAATACATTCCGTGCTTTTAACCCAACCCAAGCAGAAGAAACTTATTCAATGGTTACTGCTAACCGCTTTTGGTCCCAAATCTTTGGGGTTGCTTTTTCCAATAAACGTTGGTTACATTTCTTTATGTTATTTGTACCAGTAACTGGTTTATGGATGAGTGCTCTTGGAGTAGTCGGTCTGGCCCTGAACCTACGTGCCTATGACTTTGTTTCTCAAGAAATCCGCGCAGCGGAAGATCCTGAATTTGAGACTTTCTACACCAAAAATATTCTCTTAAACGAAGGTATTCGTGCGTGGATGGCGGCTCAAGATCAGCCTCATGAAAACCTTATATTCCCTGAGGAGGTTCTACCACGTGGAAACGCTCTTTAATGGAACTTTACCTTTAACTGGTCGTGACCAAGAAACGACTGGTTTTGCTTGGTGGGCCGGGAATGCCCGACTTATCAATTTATCCGGTAAACTACTGGGGGCCCATGTAGCCCATGCCGGATTAATAGTATTCTGGGCCGGAGCAATGAACCTATTTGAAGTTGCTCATTTCGTACCCGAGAAGCCCATGTATGAACAAGGCTTAATTTTACTTCCCCATCTAGCTACTCTAGGTTGGGGGGTAGGTCCTGGAGGGGAAGTTATCGACACCTTTCCATACTTTGTATCTGGAGTACTTCACTTAATTTCCTCTGCAGTATTGGGCTTTGGCGGTATTTATCATGCACTTCTGGGACCTGAGACTCTTGAAGAATCTTTTCCATTCTTTGGTTATGTATGGAAAGATAGAAATAAAATGACTACTATTTTAGGTATTCACTTAATTTTGTTAGGTATAGGGGCTTTTCTTCTAATATTGAAGGCTTTTTATTTTGGGGGTATATATGATACCTGGGCTCCAGGAGGGGGAGATGTAAGAAAAATTACCAACTTAACCCTTAGTCCAAGCATTATATTTGGTTATTTACTAAAATCGCCTTTTGGGGGAGAAGGTTGGATTGTTAGTGTGGACGATTTGGAAGATATAATTGGGGGACATGTATGGTTGGGTTCCATTTGTATACTTGGTGGAATCTGGCATATCTTAACCAAACCCTTTGCATGGGCTCGGCGTGCACTAGTATGGTCTGGGGAAGCTTACTTATCTTATAGTTTAGGTGCTTTAGCCGTTTTTGGTTTTATAGCTTGTTGCTTTGTCTGGTTTAATAATACTGCTTATCCTAGTGAGTTTTATGGTCCCACTGGACCGGAAGCTTCTCAAGCTCAAGCATTTACTTTTCTAGTTAGAGACCAACGTCTTGGAGCTAATGTAGGCTCCGCTCAAGGGCCTACCGGTTTAGGTAAATATCTAATGCGTTCTCCGACCGGAGAAGTCATTTTTGGAGGAGAAACTATGCGTTTTTGGGATCTGCGTGCTCCCTGGTTAGAACCTCTAAGAGGTCCTAATGGTTTGGACTTGAGTAGACTGAAAAAAGATATACAGCCTTGGCAAGAACGTCGTTCCGCAGAATATATGACTCATGCTCCTTTAGGTTCTTTAAATTCCGTGGGTGGCGTAGCTACAGAAATTAATGCAGTCAATTATGTCTCTCCTAGAAGTTGGTTAGCTACTTCTCATTTTGTTCTAGGATTCTTCCTATTCGTAGGTCATTTATGGCACGCGGGAAGAGCTCGCGCAGCTGCCGCAGGATTTGAAAAAGGAATTGATAGAGATTTGGAGCCTGTTCTTTCCATGACTCCTCTTAATTGAGACATGAAATCCAATGCTTGACGTAAGAATCACTTTGATTTTAGTATACATATTGAGTTGAGTCGAGGAGATCATATTGAAAAAATATTTTCTTTTTCAATTCATTTATATCTAATCTTTTTTCGGGCTCGGCTATATCACCACTTAGCCGAGCCCGAAAAAACCGAGCCAACTTAAATCAATTTAAATCAATAAAAGAAAAAAATCCATTCGCCAAGAAAAAGGAGAGAGGGGGATTCGAACCCTCGATAGTTCTTTGTTTGGAACTATACCGGTTTTCAAGACCGGAGCTATCAACCACTCAGCCATCTCTCCAAAAGCTAATTTCTATTTTATCTTTATTCCACTCAAGAGAACATGACCATACAAATTAATACCCTTTTCTCTATGATAAAGATATCCAGTGTGAATCTATTGGTCTAGTTCTCTATCCATATATATTATATATTATATATTCATGATCCAGCATGCTCTTTTGTGAAGTAAAAAAAAAAAAAACTACCCCTCGATTCATGCCTCAATAAGGAGTGTCATCTAAAATCAATGGATTCATGATAAAACCCCCCATAATGAGAATGTGTTTTTTATTTATTTTTGGAAGGGGTCAAATCAAAAGAAAAGGGGTTGGGGGATCAAATGGTATAGTTCTTTTGTTGGTAAATTAGAGGATTATAAACATGACTATTGCGTTTCAATTAGCTGTTTTTGCATTAATTGTTACTTCATCCATTTTATTAATTAGTGTACCTGTTGTATTTGCTTCTCCTGATGGTTGGTCAAGTAACAAAAATGTTGTCTTTTCCGCTACATCCTTATGGATTGGATTAGTATTTCTAGTGGGTATTCTGAATTCTCTCATCTCTTGAAACTATTCATTCTAGATCAAAAAACGAAATGACCCCTCCCCCCGAATTCTTTCGGGTTGTGAGGCACATGAAAATGGAATATATAAGACCCCACCAATAAAGAAAACGAAAACATTAATAATGGGAATTATTAATGGGAGGGGTCAAACTTCTTCTATTGGAAAAAGCTTATATCTTATACTTAATATGATATACATAGTAAAACGAAAAACTTGAAGATTAAAATATTCATATTATTTTCTGAATTTCATATTCTTTTCGGAATCGAAAATAAAATAGATATATAGATCATAGATAAATATCTATAATCTGCACAATTTGACATCAAAGTAACATGCTGGTGTCAGACAACTTCATCATTTTTTTATGCCAGTAGGTGTTCCAAAGGTAGCCTTTCAAATTCCTGGCGAGGATGAAGCTACTTGGGTTGACTTATACCATCAACTTTTTTACGACAGAATCCTTTTTTTAGGGCAAGAGATTGAGAGTGAAATAGCAAATCAAGTTGCTGGTATGATGATATATCTCAGTTTAGATATAAATAAATACATAGAGAAAAGAGAAATAAATAGAATAGAAAAAACAATCGATAAAAAAAATACATCAAATTTTTTTAATTTTTTTAAATAAAGGGGGATATATGAATCAAACGAAGAAAAATGACTTAGACATTTGGATTTTAGAATTGCGAGACATTTTTAGAGAGAGCAAGAATTCTTCCTATTTCTCAGATTCCTGGACACAATTCCATTCAGTCATATCTGTCATTCACATTTTTTTCCATCAAGAGAGTTTTATCAAACTCTTAGACTCCAGAATTTGGAGTATCCTAGTTTCACGCGGTTTAACAAGATATTTCACGATCAAGAATTTTGTCTTATTTCTACTAGCGATCCTTATATATCGTATTAACAATCGAAAGATGATCGAAAAAAAAAATATTTATTTGACAGGGCTTCTTCCTATACAAATCAATTCCATTGGATCCGGGAATGATCCATTGGAAGACTCAAAAGATTCGTTCAATATCAATAGGTTGGTCATGACTAGGTTGATTGTTCCGCTCCTGTCTGGTCCAAAAGAAAAAAATATATCTGAGAGAGATAATTGCTCTTTTTTCGGCGACAGATGGTCAGAACTTCATCTGGATTTGAATCCTACTGAGAAGTCCGCTCAAGATATAAAATTATTTAAAAAAGAAGAAGATGTTTCTTTTGTTCTTTCGAGGCAATCGGAAAATAAAGAAATAGCCAATATAGTTAAGATAATCATGTATTTACAAAATAATGTCTCAATTCATCCTATTTCATCCGATAGAGGATGTGATAGGGTTGCAAAGGAGAAACTTTTGACAGTTCCAAATCATATTTCATTCTTGAACAAAAAGCTAGTTTTTGGTTTATTTGATCTATTCCATGACCAGAATAGGGGGGGGTACTTGTTACATCGCGATTTTCAATCAGAAGAGAGATTTCAAGAAATGGCAAATCTATTCAATCTCTCAATAACTAAGCCGGATCTGGTGTATCATAATGGATTCTCTTTTTCTATTGATTTGTCGAAAATTGATGATAAACAATTTGTAAATCAAGTATTCAACTCCAGGGATGAATCAAAAAAGAAATCTTTATTGGTTCTGCCTCGGCTTTTTTACGAAGCGAATGAATCTTTTTATCCAAAGATCATAAAAAAATGGGTCCAGACCTCTTGTGGGAATTCTTTTCAAGGTAATCGATTCAATCGCAACTTAGAATATGTAATTAAAAGGTATGAAAATGATATTCATAATCATATACCTCTAAGGAAACACATGATCAATCAACGTTTCTCAAATTGGAAAAAGAGTCAGAAGAAATGCTTTGATCCTCTTCTTTTTATTTATCGAACCGAGAGATCCGTGAATAAGGATCCAAATACAGATAAATACAAATGGTCCAAGGGGAGCAAGAATTTCCAGGAACATTTGGACCATTTCATTTCTGAGGAGAATAGCCGTTTTCAAGTAGTGTTCGATCGATTACATATGAATGCATATTCGATTGATTGGTCTGAGGTTATCGACAAAAAAAATTTTTCTAAGTCACTTTGTTTGTTTTTGTCCAAGCTTCTTCCCTTTTTCTCTAACTCAGTTCCTTTTTTCTTGGTGAGTTTTGGGAGTATGCCCGTTCATAGGTCTCAGATCCATATGGATGAATTGAAACGTATGAATGATGCACTCGGGAATCAGTTGTTAGAATCAATGGGTCTGCAAACGGTTCATTTGAAAAAAAAGAAAGCCCTATTATTGGATGACTATTATACTTCTCAAAAATCGAAATTATTGATCAATCAGATAGCAAATCAAGACAATTGGCTGAATCCTGTGAAATGTTTTCATAGAAGTTCATTGATTTCCTCTTTTTATAAAGTAAATCGACTTCGATTCTTGAATAATCAAGATTTCGATTGTAAGAAAAGATTCTCTTTTTATGGGGAAAGGTCCTGTAATTATGATTTTTTGTATGAACAATTCCTCAATGTCTTGTTCAGTCGAAAGAAAATATTTTCTTTTGGCGACGGGAAAAAAAAACATGTTTTTTTGGACAGAGATACTATTTCACCAAGCGAGTTAGAGGTCTCTAACATATTAAATAATTTTCCGCAAAGTGGTGATGACGGATATGACTTGTACAAATCTTTCCATTTTCCAACTCGCGGTCCTAGAGCTATTGCGGACATTTCTGGAACACCTCTAACAGAGGAAGAAATAGTGAATTTTGAAAGAACTTATTGTAATCGTCTTTCCGCTATTAATCTGTCTGATCCAAAATGGAAAAAGTTGCATACGTATTTGGATTTCGATTTAAACATAGATTTGCTTGACACTGATTTGCGTGACACTCTATATACTCTATATTCATATACTCTATATTCTGAGGAATTTTTACCATCCGAAAAGAGGAAAAAAAAACCTCTAAAAAAATTCCTTAAAAAAGGGCAGATGTATAGAAACTTTCAAAGAAAGAGTAGTTTTTCAACCGTTCTCTCCAAATTGAAGCCATTGTACCCGTATATAATACCGTCGCTCCTTACCACGACAGGGCAAAAAAATCTACTTTTACTATTTATACATACTTTTTCAGACCTATTTGTGATACTAAAGAAGAGTCCTAAATGGAAAAAAATGTTATCTATTTTGCCTAATCTTATCCATGGAGCCAAGGCAATTCTTCGGAAAAAACTGGGTATTGGACAACGGAATCGTATAAGTGAGATTTGGAGTAAGTGTTTACATAAGTCTCTTGTAGAGGTGTACGAAAAAGATCTTCTTCACACAAATAATGAGTCACCATTCATATCGACACATCTGAGATCACTAAATATTGAGGAGTTCCTGTTTTCAATCCTTTTACTTCTTCTTATTACTGGATATTTAGTTCATACACATCTTTCCTTTGTTTCTCGATTCTCTAATGAGTTACAGACAGAGTTCGAACAGGTCAAATCGTTGATGATTCCATCCTACATCATTGAATTGAAAAAACTTCTGGATAGGTATGGTACATCAGAACAAAAATATTTCTGGTTACAGTATATTTTTCGAATGGCTCTAAAACAATTCGAAAATTTTCGAGAAGAAAGACGAGGTTCGCCTTCTGGCGTCCCAAGGGGTGAAGGTTTTAATCTCATGAAGTTCATAAGGATTCTACCAAATCCCATCAATCGAATCGCGTTTTTGAAAAATACGAGACATTTAAGTCATACAAGTAAAGAAATCTATTCATTGATAAAAAAAAGAAAAAACATGAATAGTGATTGCATTTCTGATAAAATAGAATCCTGGATCGCGAATAGTGATTTAATTGCTGATAAAGAAAGAGAATTCTTGCTTACTTTCTCTACCTTAACGACAGAAAAAAGGATGGATCAAATTTTAGTGAGTCTTACTAATAGTGATGAGTTATCAAAGAATAACTCTGGTTATCAAATGATTGAACAACCGGGAACAATTTACTTACGATATTTAATTGACATTCATAAAAAGGATCTAATGAATTATGAGTTCAATACATCCTGCTTAGCAGAAAGACGGGTATTCCTCGCTCATTATCAGACAATCACTTATTCAGAAATCCCGTGTAGGGCTAGCTGTTTGGATTTCCCATCTCATGATAAACCCTTTTCGCTACGCTTAGCCCTATCCCCTTCTAGGGGTATTTTAGTGATAGGTTCTATAATAACTGGACAATCCTATTTGCTCAAATCTCTAGCGACAACCTCCTATGTTCCTTTCATTACAGTATTTGTAAACAAGTTCCTGGAGAACTTTCCTAGGGGTTTTGATACGAGTTATGATGAGGACGATCTTTTTGATCAAAGAGAGGGTACCATTTACAGTCTTTTACCGGATTACGAGGGTAGTTGCTATAATCCAGAGAATTATGAAAGGGATCATAGCGACGATTTCGACCGTAAGCTTGATAGCCGATTGAAGTTTCTAAGTATGGAGGATCCGGTATCTAGCGATATCATACCGGAAAAGGAACTAGACCGGTTTTATCTCACAATTCAATTGGAATTAGTAAAAGCAATGTCTCCTTGCATAATTTGGATTCCAAACATTCATGATTTCGATAGGAAGGAGTCGGATGACTTATCGCTGGGTATATTAGTGAACTCTCTTTCCAGAGATTCTGAAAAAGGTTCTACTAGCAATAATCTTGTTATTGCTTCTACTCATATTCCAGAAAAAGTAGACCCTTGTTTAATAGGGACGGATAAATTAAATACATGCATTAAGGTACGAAGGCTTCTTATTCCACAACAAAGAAAGCACTTTTTTACTCTTTCATATACTAGGGGATTTCACTTGGAAAAGCAAATATTCAATACTAATCGATTGGGGTCTATAACTCTAGGTTCTAATGTACCTGATCTTGTAGCACTTACTAATGAGGCGCTATCGATTAGTATTATACAAAAGAAATCTATTATAGACACTAATATAATTCGATTTGCTCTTCATAGACAAACTTGGAATTTTAGATCTCATATAAGAGAGATTCAGGATCATGGGATCCTTTTTTATCAGATAGGGAGGGTTGTTTCACAAAATCTACTTCTCAGTAATTGCTCTATAGATCCTATATCTATCTATATGAAGAAGACAGCATGTCAGGAGGGGGATTCTTCTTTGTACAAATGGTACGTCGAACTTGGAAGAAGCATGAAGAAATTAACTATACTTCTTTATCTTTTGAGTTGTTCTGCCGGATCGGTCGCTGAAGACTTTTTTTCTGTACCCAGACCTAATGAAAACAATGATGCTTCTTATAGACTCCGTGAGAATGATTCTGATCTAGTTCATGGGCTATTAGAAATAGAGGGTGCTCTGCTGGGACCCTCCGAGACAGGAAGTCGGTTTGATAATGATGGAGTGCCGTTGCTTCTTCGGCCCGAAAGAAATCCCTTAAAGATGCTTCAAAATGGGTTTTCTTCTATCATTTATAATAGTGAACGATTTCTCTATAAAAAATATGAACCGGGGTTCGAAGAAGGGGAAGGAGTCGGAGTCTACGACCCGAAACAGATAGAGCTAGAGCTAGAGCTAGACCTAATGGAGGAATTATTGGAAAACATACTTTGGGCTCCTAGACTGTGGCGCCCTTGGTGCTTTCTCTTTGACGAAGGGTCCAATGAATTGAGATTTCCCTATGGGGAAGGGTCATTTCAGGACAAAGATGATTATGATGAAAAGGGTGAGAATGATTCGGAGTTCTTGCAGGATGGAACCATGCAGGACCAGACACGAGTGAGATCTTCCAACGAACAAGGCTTTTTTCACATAAGCCATTTCATTTGGGACCCCGGAGATCCACTCTTTTTGCTATTCCAAGAGGATGAGGATCCTGT
>CAWUDS030006337.1:0-10000 GCA_963859935.3 Lathyrus sativus | reverse complement strand
AGATCATTAACTAATATATAATAATAGAATAGTATACAATACAACTGTCTTTTCCATATATTCTCTCTGGGTTCCGTTGCTACTACACGCTTTACACAATTAATCGTAAAAATTAGATTATTCTAAATATATATAGAATCTAATTTTTTTGAATGAGTCATAAGCAACTACAAAAAAATAATTATCTTTTTCATTACTGGATTGAAGTCAGAACTAGATAGTTCTAATTTAGTGCTTTTTTTTTTGATTTCAAAAAGTCAAAATTGAAAAAAAAAACAGATCTGAATAGAGAAATCAAAACGTTCTTTTACTTAAATAAAAAAAAATGATTCCATATATCATATATTTCTCTATTCAGATCTGTTCAATAAAATTACTTTTTATTCTCAATTTATATAATAAATGTTTAGAAATGTACTCAATAAATATCGAACTTTACTTTATTCAATCTCGACGATTGACTAAATACTGGGTTATTATGATTTCGAGTAAGCCGCTATGGTGAAATTGGTAGACACGCTGCTCTTAGGAAGCAGTGCTAGAGCATCTCGGTTCGAGTCCGAGTAGCGGCATGGCATCCTATATTTTATTTGAAAAATTTTCAAATAATCATATCATAAGTCCTATAATGAATTCCCTATTTCTATTCCGAGTATTCATACCTTTTTTATTTTCATTATAGATATTTTTATTTTCATGATATATATGATATTATCAACTTTAGAGCATATATTAACTCATATATCGTTTTCCCTTATATCAATTGTTATTTCAATTCATTTGATAACCTTATTAGTCAATGAAATTGTAGGATTATATGATTTGTCCAAAAAAGCCATGATAATAACTTTTTTCTGTGTAACGGGATTGTTAATTACTCGTTGGTTTTTTTCGGGACATTTACCATTTAGTGATTTATATGAATCCCTAATCTTTCTTTCATGGGGTTTTTCAATTTTTCATATGGTTCTTTTTTTTAAAAAGGAGAAAAACCTTTTAAGTACAATAATTGCACCAAGTGTTATTTTTACCCAAGCCTTTGCGACTTCGGGTCTTTTAACCAAACTGCATCAATCCGTAATATTAGTACCCGCTCTACAATCCCATTGGCTAATGATGCACGTAAGTATGATGATACTGGGCTATGCAGCTCTTTTATGTGGATCATTATTATCAGTGGCTATTTTAGTCATTACGTTTCAAGAAGTCATCCAAATTCTTTCTTTTACCAAGAATTTTGATTCTTTAAAAAAATCAGTTGATTTTGTTGAAATCAAATACATGAATAGGAATGAAAGAAACAATGTTTTACGAAAAACTTATTTTTCTTCTTCTAGAAATTATTATAGGTCTCAATTTATTCAACAATTGGATCGTTGGGGTTATCGTATTATTAGTATGGGTTTTCTCTTTTTAACGGTAGGTATTCTTTCAGGAGCAGTATGGGCTAACGAGGCATGGGGTTCCTATTGGAATTGGGATCCAAAGGAAACTTGGGCCTTTATTACTTGGACCATATTCGCGATTTATTTACATACTAGAAAAAATAAAAAATTAGAGGGTGTAAATTCTTCAATAGTGGCCTCGATAGGATTTCTTATAATTTGGATATGTTATTTGGGGATCAATCTATTAGGAATAGGACTACATAGTTATGGTTCATTTACATCTAATTGACTCAAAGAACCTGATAAAGAAAAATATGGAAAGCATATAAATATATACTTTCCATAAATCGTCGAGAACCCTTTCAATCAAGTAATGTAATGATTCAAGGGGTTCTCACAAACAACAAACATATTCGATTCTAATTTCAATTTTTTAAATGAATCTAACGGGAAAATATTTTTTTGTATCTTTTTGATTCATTTATTCACAAAAATCATCCATCAAAAATGAGATAGAATAGCTTCAACCTTGTCAACCGAAAATGAGAAAATGAAATCTGGATAAATACCAATACCTATTATGGGTATAAGGATAGAAATAGAAATAAATAATTCTCTGGGCCCAGAATCAAAAAAAGAAGAGTTTGATGTATTAAAAAACTTGTATCCATAGAACATTTGCCGTAAGATAGATAATAAATAAATAGGAGTTAATATCATTCCAATTGCTGTTACAAAAGTAATTAGTATTTTCATCATGAAAAGATATTTTTGACTAGTAATTATTCCAAAAAAAACTATCAATTCTGCAACAAAACCGCTCATGCCAGGCAATGCAAGAGAAGCCATTGATAAGATAGTGAAAATAGTGAATATTTTTGGCATTGGGATAGCCATTCCGCCCATTTCGTCAAGATAAAGAAGACGCAGTCTATCATAACTAGTTCCTGCCAAGAAAAAAAGGGCAGCGCCAATAAATCCATGAGATATTATTTGTAAAATGGCCCCGTTGAGACCAGTATCACTTATAGAACCAATTCCTATAATTATAAAACCCATATGAGATACGGAAGAATAAGCGATTCTTTTTTTTAGATTCCGTTGACCAAAAGATGTTGCAGCGGCATAGATTATTTGAATACAACCTAATATCATTAACCAGGGGCAAAATATGGAATGAGCGTGGGAAAAAAATTCCATATTAATTCGAACCAACCCATATGCTCCCATTTTTAATAAGATTCCGGCTAAAAGCATACAAGTGCTGTAATGCGCCTCTCCGTGGGTATCTGGTAACCATGTATGTAAGGGTATAATCGGCGATTTGACAGCAAAAGCAATAAGAAATGCCGTATAGAATATTATTTCTAGTGCCACGGGATATGATTGATTAATTAATGTTTCAAAATTAAATGTTGGTTCATTAGAGCCATATAAACCAATACCCAGAATTCCCATTAATAAAAAAACAGAAGCTCCTGCAGTGTACAAAATAAACTTTGTAGCTGAATACAAACGTTTCTTTCCCCCCCACATGGATAAAAGTAGATAAACGGGAATTAATTCCAATTCCCACATGATGAAAAAAAGTAAAATGTCTCGAGAAGAAAATGGTCCTATTTGACCGCTATACATTGCTAACATCAGGAAATAAAATAATTGGTATTTTCGAGTAACCGGCTGAGCTGCTAAAGTGGCTAAAGTAGTTATCAATCCTGTCAGTAAAATAGGTCCTATGGAGAGTCCATCTATTCCTAATCTCCAGTAAAAATCAAAAAAATGGATCCATTTATAATTCTCCGTCAGTTGAATTAGTGGATCATCCAATTGGAAATGATAACAAAATGCATAGGTTGTTAGAAGGAGATCGATTAAGCATATACAAATGCTATACCACCTAATTACCTTATTTCCCCTATGAGGAAATAAGAAAATTAAGGAACCTGCGGCTATTGGGAAAACAACAACTATTGTTAACCAAGGAAAAAAATTCGTGATAAAAATAAGATACACTTGGGCCAGAAAAGCCCATGCTCAAAATAAAATAGAATTTTTTTCTTTTTTATTTTGAACACGAGTTTTTGCCAGTAAAAAACGTATTCGTGTGGTGTTTTTTGAAACGAATCAATAAGCGAGACCCATACTTCGAGTTGTTTCATGCCATAAATAAACTCGAACACTTAAGAAATCCGTCGGACAAGCGGACTCACACCTCTTACAACCAACACAGTCCTCTGTTCTTGGGGCAGAAGCTATTTGCTTAGCTTTACATCCACCCCAAGGTATCATTTCTAATACATCTGTGGGACAGGCTCGGACACATTGAGTACATCCTATACATGTATCATAAATCTTTACTGAATGTGACATTATCTATAGTAATTTTGGATGTTCAAAAATGCAAATTATCGATCTAGTAAACTCGTAAATGAATCGTATATTTATATACCAGATGAATCAATGATTTGTGATAATATTGTTAACTGTTAATAAAAAAAGGCGTCTAGATAAATTTACAAGAGGGAATCGAAGAGGACCAGGATACTTTCATTTCTTATGATTTAGGCAATGTAAACATGATATGATCATAAGTTGTGTCGAATAAATACTCAAATGAATTGATTAGATTCATATTACACTATTTGAAATTCTACTTTATTATTATAGGATTAATGCTATTTATTCAACAAATTCGATTGATTGATACGGGTTGATTTTCTGTTACGAGCAATTGAGGAAACAATAGCCAGTCCGATAGCCGCTTCAGCGGCTGCAATAGCTATAACAAAAATTGAAAAAATATTTCCTTTTAATTGGCGATTATCAAAAAAATCAGAAAAAGTTACTAGATTTATATTAACTGCATTCAGTATAAGTTCAAGACACATAAGGGCTCTAACCATATTTCGGCTCGTGATCAATCCATAGATACCAATAGAAAATAAATAGGCACTCAAAACAAGTACATGTTCGAGCATCATTGACCAACTCCTTATAAATTTGGATTCATTAACAAAAGAATATATCGGCAATAAAAAAAAAAAGAATTTCTACATAAAAAAAAACTCTTTCACTTCACATAGAATTCGACAGAAATAAATGTGAGAAAATTGAAAAAAAAAAGAATCTTGATTTCTATTACTAGTTCTCTAAAGATTTCTTACTGGCGAGCTACGACAATTGCACCTATCAAAGAAACTAAAAGAATTATGGAAATTAGTTCAAATGGAAGAAAAAAATCTGTTGATAAATGAATTCCAATTTGTTGACTAGTACTTATCAAATCTTGCTCAATAATCTGATTTGGTCTTGTAGTCCAAATAATTCCGTACCATGATGTATCGGAAATAATAGTGATTAATGAAACAAAAATACTTGTACAAACTATCAAAGTAATTCCATCCCCTACGGTCCAAAGATTCAAATCTTGGTAATATTCGGAACTATTCATGAACATCACAGCAAATATGATTAAAATGTTAATAGCTCCCACGTAAATAAGTAGCTGTGATGCAGCTACAAAATGCGAGTTTGCTAAAATATATAATAAAGATATACAAACAAGAACCAGTCCCAACGAAAAAGCAGAAAAAATGGGGTTGGTAAGTAATACTACTCCTAAACTTCCTAATAGAAGACCCGATCCCAGAAAGACTAAAAGAAAATCGTGCAGCGTTTCAGGCAAATCCATTATATGTAAAAAAAAAGACAACGAAATCGAAATTTCATGACCTTATTGATATGACCAGGAAAAAAAATTTATATATTTCAATTTTTCTTTGCATTGAAAAACCTAAGTAGTTTAAATTGATATAGTTATGGTTATATAATCAATGTCATTCCACTCTTTATACAAAAGAGTAGTTTGAAACGATATGAAAACTCAAGTATAAAGGTAGATAGAACATATATAACCATTGAAAATCTTATTGAAATTCCAAAATATTTTCAATTTCGAGAATATATTAATATATTCTATTGAAGAATATAGTTCTCTAATAATTATAGAATATTTCTACTAATATGATATTTACTATATTATTCATTTTTTATACATTTAAAATATTTGATTTAGATTATTCTATTTATATCTATTCTATCTATAGAAATATATAGAATATTTGTGTGTGTTTTTTTTTTAAGTTGTATTTTATTGAATTATAATAAATTGTCTTTTTTGATTTGAATTGTTCGAATTGTATAATCATCAATTATTGACATTGGTAAACGGCCCAAAGCAATTTGATTATAATTCAATTCATGACGATCATAAGTTGAAAGTTCATATTCTTCAGTCATTGATAAACAATTTGTTGGACAATACTCAATACAGTTACCACAAAAAATACAGATTCCGAAATCAATACTGTAATTTAGCAATCGTTTCTTTCGAATATCCGTTTCCATTTTCCAATCAACAACGGGTAAATCTATAGGACATACACGAACACATACTTCACAAGCAATGCATTTATCAAATTCAAAATGGATTCGACCGCGGAAACGTTCTGATGTGATTAATTTTTCATAAGGATATTGAATAGTTACAGGTAAACGATTTGCGTGAGATAAGATAATCATGAAACTTTGACCAATGTACCTTGCAGCTCGTACTGTTTGTTGACCATAATTCATGAACCCAGTTACCATAAGGAACATATTGTAAATATCTATGAATAGTATAGTTTTTTTTGATTTCTTTCTCTTATTTGAGACAAGTAATGAATATAGAACATCTTTTACAGCGAAAACAATTGAGATGAAGTTGTTAATAATAGATTACCGAGAGAAATCGGTAAAAGAAATTTCCATCCAAGATTTAATAATTGATCCATTCTTAGCCTAGGCAAAGACCATCTTGTTATGATAGAAACGAATAAGAAAAAATAGCTTTTAGCTAATGTAATAAAGAGATCAATTGTAGTTCCAAAAACTCCGTATGTTTTATTTATTTCAAAAAATTCAGAAACAAATATGTATGGAATAGAAATATTGGAACCGCCCAAGTAAAGAACTGTTACAAATAATGAAGAAATGAAAAGGTTTAAATAGGAAGCAACGTAAAATAAACCAAATCGAATACCTGAATATTCTGTTTGATAACCAGCTACTAATTCTTCTTCTGCTTCTGGTAAATCAAAAGGTAATCTTTCACATTCTGCTAGCGAAGAAATTATAAAAACGATGAAACCCATAGGTTGACGCCACAAATTCCAACCCCAAAAACCATATTTTGATTGCGCATCAACTATATCAATTGTACTTAAACTGTTAGATAATCCTAGTCGGTGATAACATTCCTGTTCCCATCTCTATTACAGAACCGTACATGAGATTTTCACCTCATACGGCTCCTGGAAAGCCTTAAGTAAATCTAAGGACCGGGTCGATTATTTATCTCTTGATATATCCCTAAGATATAGAAGATTAAAATCTATCGAACGGTTCTGAATTAGACCAATTCAATTCTGTCTGTTCTAGAAATAAGAAAGAGAAATCGATTTTCATAAAAGATCCAATTAAAGCACTTCTGAATTGATCTCATCCCTAAGAAAATACAAATTTGTTGAGTAATAACTGAATTCTTCAATAAAATACTCTTTTATAATTCTCAATAACCCTCATGATTTTGAATGACGAAAAATAATTACACATCCGTTTCTTAATTATGATGTGAATTTTATCTCCATGAATATGGATATAAGAAATCAAAAACGAAAGAGAAATCTATTTTTCGTTTTTGATTTCTTATTTTTTTTTCGTTCCTATTCTTCTTTTTTGTGCTATGAAATGAAAAAGGGACCTCCAAAAATTGGAAAGGATTTTTTCGTTCCTGATAGTAATTTATTTAGTGATTGAATGGAAGCATACTCTGGATCGGAGTTGTGGGGAGTACTGCTTTCTTTTTTCTACCAACTTAAAGCCCCCAATTAGTATTCTTTTTATATTCTGCGTAAATTTTCTTTTGGATAATTTACAAAATCTGTGTTACTAATCCTTTGTGTATCTTGGTGTTTCTAACCATCCAGTCTTTTTTATTAACCCCCCTTATTTATTTTTATATATCTATGATAATTCATAAAAATGGTAACTAAAACTCAATAAGGTTGGTCTTTTGAGACCGCTTCAAAACAGGATGACAAATTATCCAATCTTGGGTTAAATGTCCTCTTCTGTTTATAATTTTATTTCATTCTTATACATAGAAAATGAGACTCAATATTTTGACTGCCCTTATAAAATCATCATACTATCTATTAACTAGCAGGAATCTAGTATTCTGAAATTAGATTCAATATAAGCTGTTTTATTTCACTCATATAACTATCTAATTTAGTTCTTCAATCAGAATTTTGAAAAAGAAAATAAAGATAATGAAGGTTTCTATTCAATTTATTCGCTATATAGTACTATACAGAAATTATAGTACTATATAGAAATATAGTACTATAAAGAGAGGAGTATAGCAATAGAATAGCATCGAATAGCTTTTTCGGTTTCAACGAATCGCACGTAGAGATATTGATAAGACACATAGAGTTAATGGTATTTCATAACTAATCGATTGAGCAGCAGCTCGTAGACCACCCAAAAAGGAATATTTATTATTTGAGCCATATCCTGACATAAGAAGTCCAATGGGAGCAATACTCGAAATAGCAATCCATAAAAAAACACCCATATTGAAATCAGATAAAACAAAATTATAGCCAAACGGAATTACTGAATAACTTATTAGAATGGATATGACTGATATGGATGGTCCAATACTGAATAAATGAATATCTCCCCTAGATGGAATAAGATTCTCTTTGAATAGTAGTTTTGTTCCGTCTGCTAGAGCTTGAAGCATTCCAAAAGGACCAGCATATTCAGGTCCAATACGCTGTTGTACCCCTGCAGATATTTCTCTTTCTAACCATACAATTGCTAGTACACTTATTGTAATTCCCAAGACAAGAATCAAAATTGGTAAAAGTATCCATAGAATTCCATAGACCTCTTTGAAAGATTCCAATCCGGAAAAGGAGTTTATATCTTGGACTTCCGTTGTATCAATTATCATTTCAACGATCAACTTCTCCCATAATGATATCTATGCTACCTAGTATTGTCATAATATCAGCCAATTTCATTCTTTTAACTAATTGAGGAAGAATTTGCAAATTGATAAAACCGGGTGGACGAATTTTCCATCTCCAAGGAAAACCATTCTGATCTCCTATTAGAAAAATTCCTAATTCTCCCTTGGGGGCCTCAATTCTCACATAAAGTTCTTGTTTCGGCAATTCAAAAGTAGGAGACGGTTTTTTACCAATGAATCGATATTCAAAATCATTCCATTCTGGCTCCTTTTCTCTATCAAAGCAGCGAATTTCAAAATTTTCATAAGGCCCCCCTGGAATTCCTTCCAAAGCCTGTTGAATTATTTTTATGGATTCCACCATTTCACCAATTCGAACTAAATAACGAGCTAATGAATCTCCTTCTTTTTGCCATTGAACTTCCCAATCCAATTCCTCGTAACACTCATAATTATCAACTTCACGTAGATCCCATTGTATTCCGGAAGCCCGAAGCATCGGTCCTGATAACCCCCAATTTATAACTTCCTCTCTACCAACAACACCCACTCCTTCAACCCGTTCTAAAAAAATTGGATTTCGCGTAATAAGTTTTTGATATTCAATAACCCTTGTTAAAAAATAATTGCAGAAATCCAAACATTTATCGATCCAACCATAAGGTAGATCAGCCGCTACTCCCCCAATACGAAAAAAATTATGCATCATTCTCATACCTGTGGCAGCTTCGAATAGATCATATATTAATTCTCTTTCTCTAAAAATATAGAAAAAAGGGGTTTGTGCACCAATATCTGCCATAAAAGGTCCCAGCCATAGTAGATGAGAAGCTATACGACTTAACTCCAACATAATTACTCTTATATAGCTGGCTCTTTTAGGTACTTGAATATTTCCCAATTGTTCCGGTCCATTTACAGTTATTGCTTCTGTGAACATAGTAGCTAAATAATCCCAACGTGTTACATAAGGCAGATATTGTATAATTGTTCGGTTTTCCGCTATTTTTTCCATACCTCTGTGTAAATAACCCAATATTGGCTCACAATCAATAACATCTTCACCATCCAGAGTAACAATAAGTCGCAGAACACCATGCATCGATGGGTGTTGAGGCCCCATATTTACTATCATGAGGTCTTTTCTTGTAGCTGGGACATTCATAGGTTTTTCCTCGATTCATTCTTCCATGAATCGTTCAAAAAAAAGTTAATCAAAATTCAGTATCTAATAAATCGAATAATTGAAAATGATTCTTGAAATTAGCTAATTTGTGAATGAATCCCGAATACCCAACCGATTTATTAAATTTTGATAACGTATTTTGTTTTTCTTTGACAAATACGACAATAGTCGTTGTCGTTTTCCCAGAATTATACGTAAACCTCTTTGAGATAAATAGTCCTTTGGATGTAATTCAAAATGTGAAGTAAGTCTTCGTATCTTATTAGTTAAGATGAATACTTGAAATTCAACCGATCCCGGGTTTTCTTCTTCTTTTTTTTTTTTTGAAATAACAGGTATAAC
>CAWUDS030006335.1:0-30334 GCA_963859935.3 Lathyrus sativus | reverse complement strand
GGCTATTATCAGATGGTATTCTCGTCAGATACAGAGGTTCAGATGGTTTTCTTACCAGGGGATTGATATTTTGAGTATCAGATGATAGTTAGTGGCATGAGATCCTGGTGACCGTGTTGGTTTTCTGTTCTTGATCACAGAGATATTCCTCTTCAGGCTACAGCATAGCCCCTGTGTTCGCAGATTGCATTATTTATCATATTGCATCATTGCATTACCATCTGCATTCAACTAACGTGTGTGTATTGCAGGTACGTATTTTCCCTTCCAGTTCTGGTGTTTGTTCCTAGCAAGACATGGAAAACCTGAAGAGAGTATTGCCCTATAAGTTTCCGTCGCCGAATATCAGTCTATTGTTAGAGTTGATTGCTATTGCTAAGAAGAGGGGAATGGGTGACTTCAGAAAGAGATATGGGAGGATTCTGACCTACGTTTATCAGCCATCTGCCTACGAGACCAGCGGCATCTATACTCTGTTACAGTTTTACGACGCGGAGCTCAGGTGTTTTGTATTTCCCGACTTCGTTTTGGCTCCTACCCTGGAGGAGTACTCTGCACTTCTGGATATACCGATCCGTGAGCAGATGCCTTTTTATCGTACGGACGCTGAGCCTAAGCTGGCTGAGCTTTCTGCCATCCTGTGTTTGAAAGAGTCTGAGCTGTCTGGGAAGATGATCAGAAGAGGAGACGTATGGGGATTTCCATTGGATGTCTTGGTGGAGAAGGCTCGGGAATACGCCCAGAAGGGTAGCTGGGGTGTTTTTGACGTCATCCTTGCTGTATGTGTGTATGGTATCGTGCTGTTCCCGAACATTCCTGATTTTGTTGATTCGGATGCCTTCTATATTTTGGCTGCGGGAAACCCAGTTCCTACTTTGCTGGGAGATATCCACCATTCAACCCATTACCAGAATGAAAAGCGACGAGGAAGGAATGTGTCTTGCTGTGTACCTCTCCTATGCAGGTGGTTCACCAGTCATATGCCTAAGTCAGGCCCTTTTGTCACATCTATCGATTCTCTAGGATGGCCCGAGCGCTTAATGGGATTAACTGCTGAGAACGTGGTATGGACCAATAAAGAGGTATTTGGAGCTGAAGTCATACTCAAAGGCGAAGGATTCCCGAATGTTCCGTTAATAGGAAGGAAAGGTTGTGTCAACTATAACCCTTCCTTATTGATCAAGCAATTTGGGTACATACCTCAAGGAGCGCCAAAGCCCGAGGAGATACAGGAATCTCTGTATCTCACCGGGGCAATAGGGAAAGAAATGCTGACCAAACTTGAGAAAGCCTGGAAAAACTTGCACAAGAAAGGGAAGCTTTCAGGTAGCAGAGGGGATACTCGAGTTCCTAGCCCATATGTAGAATGGATTCGTGAGCGAGCTGTGAAGTTCCTTATGCCGTATCCAGCAGTTCAGCCATTGCATCCTCCGGTAGAGGAGCCTACCACCGTGGACATTCAGGTTTACAAGCAGCTGATGGCGGAGAAAGAAGAGCTAGCCAGGGCTAAAGAGGCTTTAGAGCAGGAGAATGCCCAGCTTCGGCATGAAAAGATTGAAACAGGATATATTTCTAAGCAACAGGCTGAAACTCTGAAACATCTGAAGACCACGCTATTGGAATTGACTGAAACCAAGAAGCGTCTGGAGTTAGATGTAGACTCCGTTAGTAGTGTGTTGGCCACTAAGAAGCAAGAGCTGGACAGGGCCTACACAAAACTAGCCAAGTTCAGAGAACACTGGGATCTCACTATGACCAAGCGCAAGGGGCGAGAAGAAGAGCTGAAGACACAGATCGCTCAGTTAGAAGAACAGGTCAAAGTGAAGAACGAAGAGCTTGAAGAAGAAGCCTGTCGCCGATACGAGGCCGAGCGCAAGTTGACAGATGCCATAAAGAATTTGGAAGATTTCCAGCATAGAGCAGATGCCAAGAGACCCAAACCTGGGGATGGTGCTAATGATAAGGCTTGGGAAGACTTTGTCAGAGACATCCAGGGGACGGTCAGGAAGAGGGATCGACTGATAGAGGGTTTGATTTATCAACCAGATCATGCAGAGACAAAGAAGATGGTCGAGGACTTCCGCAACCGTACCCGTACTTGATTTCTCTCTTGTACTCTGTATGTTGAGATCACCACCAGGCATGTTGGCTGGGATCCTCCTTATCATATCAGCTGTATGGAGCATAGATGTGTAACCTCTTGACAAGACTGTTATTCTAATCAATATATGAGGGTTCTTCCAAATATTGTCTCTATGGTTTATCTCGTCTTGCTACCACCGACACTGGAATTGGAGGGAAAATATCTCCAATGCACACATGCACGTTAGCATTTTTGTATTTCTGTTTGCATAAATCATACTGCATAGCATTTCTCTAGCAGGTCAGAGCACTTATCCAACCGTTGTTTTCACCAGACAGTGATTCTCGAGGAATTGTTTGAGGCAAGAGTAGAGTGTTGAAGACAACCAAGGGGCTGAAGTAGATTTGAGCAGAATCAAGCAGCGCAGTCGGTTACAGGTAATCGGTAGCTATGTCTGAAGGCAATTTTCAGGCTCCTGACACCCAGGCAGGGTTTACTGTGGCGCCCAACCATCAGTATGATTCTATGGAAGGCTTCCCGCAAGCGAACAATCTTACTGCAGACCAAGTTGTACAGCCAACTGTTGAGAACAGAGAGCGGCAGGAGCAGTTCGTTGCCCAAAATGAACGTTATCCTCCTGTTAACAATCAATGTGTCGCTTTCCCTGTGATGAATTGCCGGAGAGATATTCCAGTGACCGGGTTAGTAGATCCAAGAGCTCTTGACTATGGTAGAAGAGTCCGAGTGTTGGAAGAGCAAATGAAAGCCTTGGAAGCGAAAGATGCCGTTAACCTGGATGCTGTAGCCATGTGCTTGGTCCCTGACCTCGTGTTGCCGTACAAGTTCAAAGTGCCGGAATTTGAAAAATACACAGGAGACAGCTGTCCGAAGTTGCATTTGGTGATGTTCTGTCGAAGGATGACTTCGTTTGTGCGAAATGATAAATTGATGATCCATTGCTTTCAGTATAGCCTGACTGGGGCATCCTTAAGGTGGTATGTGCAATTAGAGAGTAATCAGATTCGATCGTGGGTGGATTTAGCCAGAGCTTTCATGAAGCAGTACGATTACAACTTGGATTTGACTCCTAGTCTCGTAGATCTGCAAGAACTGTCTCAGGCGGAGAATGAATCATTCAGAGCATATTTGCGAAGATGGAAGGAATTGGCTGCTAGTGTTCAACCACCGCTTCCGGAAAGGGAACTGGTTGACATCTTCTTGGGTACTCTGAAAGGCCATTATTTTGACAAATTGTTCAGTTGCACAAACTTTGTGGGCCTGATGAGGCTGGGAGAGATTGTTGAGAGAGGACTCAGGAGTGGAAAGTTTCGAGGTGTTCCTTACGTCCCAGTTAATAAGATTGAGTCAGTTGTCAGTTCTCAAGAAGAGTGGGAAGGAGATGACGCCACCTCAGAATCTCTAGCATCTCAGGATCAGTCTTCAGACACTTCAAGTCAACGATCATCCTATCGCCGACCGCGTCAGCATGCTCCACGAAGACCAAGGAAACCTGAAAGGCAGTTTACTCAGCTACCAGTGTCGTACAGTCAATTGTTGCCAGATCTGGTCAGAAGCGGATTGATAGTGCCGAAAGAGACTAAGCCGGTGATTCCACCGTATCCTCCAGGTTTTGATGCCAGCGCCCGCTGTGAGTACCATGTTGGGGCACAGGGGCATTCAACCAATGATTGTAAGGTGCTTAGAAGTCAGATTCAGGATCTGTTAGACTCTAGCCGTATTTGCATCACGCCTCAGGGTTTTGTTCAGATTAATGATTTTCCATCTTCCAGTTGTGGGGGTTCGTCTGTTAATGTCATGGAAGACTCCACAGGAAGTGTGTGCTCTGAGGATTGTCAATCGGAGAGTTCAGTTGAATATGGGGGGAGTTTCTAGGGGTTTCTGTGCCGGGTGTCGCATCTGTTTTCTTTGCTTAACCCGTTTAGCTTTTGTGCATCAGTATTTGTCGACCACCACCAGGATTGTTGGCTGGGGTCGTTATATTCATACTCATTTGTGCTCACCTGCTGATTTTGTTGGTTGTACATATGTGGGAGATGTTTGTCTGTGTGCTTATAGCTTGAGTTTCTCTTTATCTCGTTGTGAATATGTGTTTGTTTGCTACGCTGCATTATCATTTAGCAGGTATATCAGAAACCGTGGGTCTTATTTCCTCATCGTCCAGTTTATTGCAGGAATTCCTTCAGAGATATGGAACAGAATCAGTTTGAATTGATCGAAGTCCGAAGCCAGCTGGGGCAGATGATGAGAGACATGCAAGAGATGCGTCTGGAGCAGAAGATTCTCAAGGAGGAGAACAGTCAGCTGAAGACCCAAATGAGCTTGATCATGGAAGTAGTCAAGAATGTGCTTAGAAAAGAAGACGATCAGCTATTTGAAGCCGCAATGAAGAAGCTCGCGCCACCTGTGCATGTGGAACCTGAGCAGCAGCAGCAGAAGATGCATCTGGCTCAACGGAAGATCCAGGAAGGAAAGCCAAGGAGAATATTTGAGGCACCACCTATGACCTATGCTGAGCTCTTGCAGATTTTATTAAGGTTTAATCTGGTTGAGAAGAGAACGTTGGCACCACCAACGAGAGTGTTTCCTCAAGGGTACGATGCCAATAAGCAATGTGAATTTCATTCTGGGGCATTCGGACATGACATCGAGGGTTGTCATGCTTTCAAGCACAATGTTCAAGACCTGATTGACTCGCACGATATTGAATTCACGCCGGGCGGCGTAGCAGTGCACATTGCTCCTGTCTCGATCGATGCTAAGATGGCAGATGTTTCTAAAGCTGCAGTGGGTCAGAAGCGTATCCTGGACTCCATGGTGTCAGAATCTCCAGGCCCACAACTGTTGCCTATTCCTGGGGCAGATCTAAGAAAGAAAATGGTTAAGCATAAGGAGAGCGTTAATCAGTACATTGAAGGTCAAGAAACCAATGTTGCATTTGATACGAAGGGTGTTCAAAGGTCAACCCGATACCAGCAGCAGCAGCCTCAGCAGGGGGCACAGCAGGTTCAACGAAGATTCCAGGGTAATAAACCGAGAAGAGTGTTTGAGAGGCCTCCCTCAACATATGCCGAGTTGTTGCAGACATTGTTGGGATTGAATCTGGTAGAGAAAAGAACTCTGGCACCAATAACGGGAACTCCCCCGTTTGGTTATGATGCAAGCAAACACTGCGAGTTTCATTCTGGAGCCCCGGGTCACGATATAGAAGGTTGCCACGCTTTTAAGCACAAAGTGCAGGATTTGCTTGATAGTGCAGCAATCAGCTTCGGGCCAAGAGGTCCCCAAATCATCTGAATGAAGGAGGAAGGGCTCTATAATTTGGCTGGGTCGTTGAAAGCAGATCAAGGCAGCATCAAATTGCCTCTAATAAAGATAGCTGGTTCAGCAGCAGGGCAGATGTGAAAGCCCGGTTCTCGGAAGCTAGCATAATTTCCTTGTTTTAGCTTGTCATTTCTTTACATTTGTAGTTGCTTTCCTGTTTGAATTTGTAATCTTGCTTGTAAAACTTGTTGTTTTCAGTCAAATTGATGATGATGAAATAAATATGCATGTTTTGATTGAATCCAGTCGTGTTCACTAATTGTTTTTACAAGGGTCCACCGCTTGGTTAATAAGAATTTGGGGAGGATGACGAAAATGACCGACATGCAACTACCGATATTGTATGCTTTTGAAATAGAACCTGTTGATGATGTACAGGCATTGTTTCAAATCCCTAAACACCGGAGTTATAAGGAAGATAATCCCTTGTCAACCCCTTTGAGCCTTGTAGTAGGAGTTTTCTTTCTGTGAATGAAAAACCCTCGATCTTTAACCTGGGGCAGGGTAGGTGTTAGCTAATTTGACCGAGCGTCCAAATTGCAAAAGGAGCGTCCGTGCGATGATCAATCACGTCCCTAGAGGTCGTGCCTAAAAGACCACAATGGTTCAATCAAGAGGGGGACAGCCACATCATTTCCCAAAGAGTCAGACAACCAGTGTCACACGACTTGTTCGAAAGAAAAAATGGAAAAAAGAAATCAAAAGCCCGCTAAGTCAAGAAAACTTCAAAACAAACGACTTAGGCAAAAATGAGGGCATCCCGCTGGACTTAAAAAATCAAAAGAAACTCAAAAAGAGTCGGTCCAGGCAAAGTTAGGGATATGAAAAGAAAGAGATGAAAAGGATCAAAAGAAAAATCCTCGATGGAAACACGAGTCGTGTGACCTCAAGTGTCAAAGACGAAGAGTGAGTGGCTGTCACTCCAAAATCCAAAAGTTTCTCGAACTATCACTCCTATCTTTCAACCTCTGAGAGGTGAGCGCTAAGGTCAAATTAGCTGAACGTAGGATGGGAGAACATCAAGGAGAATGGGTGGTTAAAATAAACTTCGAGCCTTTATCCTTTCCTTTCAAAACCATGAACCTGACCACATTACAACCTTCAAAAGTCCTAATTGAAGCAGGTTGTTTCGAAAGCATACTCCGGTGAAGGTCACGTCGATTCTGACTCCTAAAAAGGTTCCTCTTACCATGTTGATGTTACTGTTTTTCCTTTTCCCAGTGAACAGATTGGATGTCAAAACTGTCATATGTGTTGCATTAATACATCTCTTATGCAGAACAACTTGTTTTACTTGCGAGTAAGCGCTTGACAGCAGAAAAGCTTCCTACAATGGAAAGTATGGTCAAGATAGAATGCAGAATGCCCGAATGTTCCGAGAGCAGGGGCAAGCTTTTATTGTGATCCCCAGTCAAGTCAGCTTTTCGAAGTCAGTTACTCTGGGGCAATCAGGTTGAGATCAGGTGAATGCGGCGTAGTCAGGAGGTACTACTCTGAATCAAATAACCAGGGGCAAGGTCATTGCAGTCAGGGGGCAGACCATCTTAAGCGCGCAAAAGTTGTGCGAGAAGCCTGTGAGGTGAAGCATCTCTCAGAAGTTCAGAATGCTGAGGCATGTTATATCAGACCATCAAGGAACAGATTTGCAGATTTCCTTTCAGGGACTATCCCCACAGAGGTCCCGTAGGTTGGGGCATATCAGAAGAGAAAGGGTTGGTTTTCCTCGTACCAACAAGGCCATTCAGAGTGATTCGAGCGGATGCAGTCGATTTTCGAGAGCGAGATGAATGCGGGAAGTCGTGTCACTATCCCTTGACTCTTCACTAAAAGGCTGTGTATTCAGGAAAAATGTTTTCCAGCGGCAGTTGTATCTGACCCAATAAGATAAGCTTAAGAGCTCAAATCCATGTTTGCGATTGCTGTGAAGCCCATCCGTGTTGGCGCATCAATTTCCAGATCCGAGCTTCGTCAGTACGCAGGAGGACTCCCTCCATTGTCTCCAGCAAAGACCAATTTGTCATTGGTATGGGTAAGCTATCTCCAGAAAAGTCTAATCGTATTCAGCACGTCTGCTATTTCACAAAGAAGGTATATGCCCCAGCAGGGTATTACTTCGTCGAGGTGTTCGGTTAAGTCCTCAATATCCCCAGCAGAGTTGATTTCACTCTCCCAGCATTTATTTTGCTAGGACGATTCAGTGATATCCGGGTTATCCCCAGCAGAGTTGGCCTCGCCTTCAGCATTTATTTTGCTGAAGTGGTTTTCTGTGCCCAGCTCTCTCCGGCAGCTCGAGCCTGCACTAGCATATTGCATGCATCATCATACTTGCATCATACTTGCATATCATGGTCAAAATGCGTAGCATTTCCATCCAGAAGGGAGCATTACGCTGTAGAAAGACTAAAGCATTTGCATATGCATACAAAGCATAAGTCAGATTTCCTATCAGCCTCATATGGCGCGTGAATTACTCTGTGATCAGTCCAGGGGCATTTATCCAGCAACAGTATTCAGACGATTCAGCGGATTATTTGTATCAGATTATACAATAGTTGTGCTTTGATCAAGCAGTCATCTGATATCGACAGACTTTTCTTCCCGTCAATTCATATTGGCGATGTGTTCCTTCGATAAGTGGATTTCTCCGTCTATCATTAGACGTCTTGAGTATGAATGTGGTTTTCTTTCCGTCTATCCATAGACGATGTGAAGTTGCGGATGGTCGCAATAAGGCTTCAAGAAGGGGTTTCCCCAGGATGTGCTTCCCTTACCGTCTATCAGTAGACGATGTGAAGTTTTGGGTTGATTTTCAATGGGGTTCAAAATAGAGTTTCTATAGCAAGTGGCTTTTCTTTCCGTCTGTCAGCAGACGATGTGAAGTTTTGGTTACTGCCCAGCGGGTTTCTTATTGCCAGATCATACATATGATGAGGTGTTTCCCCAGCGAGTCTTCTCCGGCTATCCTTAGTTGTTGAGGGGTTTCAAAGTGATTTTGAATGTTGGTTCTCTTTCTGTTTATTGGATGAGATGACGTTTCAAGAGGTACTTTTCTGACTGTCAATCCTTATTAATGTCGAGGCTCTTCGAAGAATGTTCAGTTTTCGTGATTGTCGATTCTTATTGACGACATGGTTCCTTAAAAGGTGGTTTTCTTCCCGTCAGTCCATACTGACGATGTGGCCCCTTCAAAGATATTGATCTTTCCATCAATTTCCGTAGACAGAGGGGATTCTGAAATTCGAAGGATGGTGTTGAATTGCGTTATGGTGTCTTTCCGTCTATCCTTAGACGATGTGTGTATGGAGATTAAGAATTTGATCCCGTCTATCCTTAGACGATGTGAATTTGGAGATTATGTCTTCCCGTCTATCTTTAGACGATGTGAGTATGGAGATTCAGGCTTTGTATCCGTCTACCCTTAGACGATGTGTGTATGGAGATCAAGGTTTTCTGCCGTCTATCCTTAGACGATGTGAATTGGGAGATTAAGGTTGTCTTCCCGTCTATCTTTAGACGATGTGAATTTGGAGATTATTCCTTCCCGTCTATCCTTAGACGATGTGAATTTGGAGATTATTTCTTCCCGTCTATCAGTAGACGATGTGAATATGGAGATTATGAATGTCTTTCCGTCTATCCTTAGACGATGTGAGTATGGAGATTCAGGCTTTGTATCCGTCTATCCTTAGACGATGTGAATATGGAGATTATGGTGACTTCCCGTCTACCCTTAGACGATGTGGATATTGATTTGTTCATCAATCAGGATGATCCCGTCTACTCTTAGACGATGTGAATATGGAGATTATGAATGTCTTTCCGTCTACCCTTAGACGATGTGAATTGTTTTGTTTCATCGATCAGGATGATCCCGTCTACTCTTAGATGATGTGAATATTGATTTGTTTCATCAATCAGGATGATCCCGTCTACTCTTAGACGATGAGAATATTGATTTGTTTCATCAGTCAGGATGATCCCGTCTACTCTTAGACGATGAGGATATTGATTTGTTCATCAATCAGGATGATCCCGTCTACCCTTAGACGATGTGAATTGATTTGTTCATCAATCAGGATGATCCCGTCTACCCTTAGACGATGAGAATATTGATTTGTCATTAATCAGGACGATCCCGTCTACCCTTAGACGATGAGAATATTGATTTGTTCATCAATCAGGATGATGCCGTCTATCTTTAGACGATGTGAGTATGGAGATTCAGGCTTTGTATCCGTCTATCCTTAGACAATGTGAGTATGGAGATTAAGGCTTTGTTCCCGTCTATCCTTAGACGATGTGAATATTGTTTTGTCCATCGATCAGGATGATGCCGTCTACCCTTAGACGATGCAGATTTGGAGATTATTTCTTCCCGTCTATCCTTAGACGATGTGAATTGGGAGATTAATGTTGTCTTTCTGTCTATCTTTAGACGAGGTGAGTTTTCAATCAGGGTGTCTTCCCGTCCATCTTTGGGCGATGTGAGTATATTTCTCTTCCTGCCTATCAGTAGGCAATGTGAAAAAATCAAGTGTTGTTGTAGCCCTCAGGGTTTGTTATATGGGGTATCACAAGCAACGGGTATTCAACCAGGAGTTCTTTATCAGATGATTGATCAGTTTGGTGCCATAATGACTGGACTCGGTTTTCTGGACTTTATTCCCCAAGCAGTTTACAGTATATGCTCGCGGTTGGCAAATTTTCGGGTTTTATTTGTATTCAACCGTCTCGTACCTCTGAATGTTTAAAGGCTGAGCGCTCTTCAAACCCTTCAGGTCCAAGTCGCTTGAATAGGGGCAGCTGTTGCACCCTAAAATTTGACCAACCGATTCTCCTATCTGACTCATGATTAAAATTCATATTCGCAGCTGAAACATGTGATTTTTGTACAAGCAGGGGAATATCAGAGTTTACAGCTCGATTTTTGTCTATCAGATATGGCAGACCCAGTCCAGATCACCAGGGTTTTATTCTCAGGAAATTGTGCGCTCCTCGGTGATTTTTAGCTTGCACAGTGATTTTGATGATATTCTGATGCCCGGGGATCTCTGTTCGATTCGATCTGGTCTCGTGCGCTCTTTTATGGGGTTCATTTGCATTCATCTGCATTTTAGGGTTTTAATAGGCTTTTGTGAATTTTTAGCAGGCTCATAGATTTTTCTGGAATTTAAATAGGGTTTTTGAATTTTTTAATAGTTTAATGCTCTTTTTGGGATTTTATAGAATTTTTAAATAGATTTTTAGAATAAATAAGATTTTAAATAATCTTTAGAATAATAAAGAAAAGGGGAATATGGTTTTTCTTTTATTACTAATAGATAATAATAGTTTAGAATTTTTCTATAGATTTTAAATAGGTTTAAGTGTTTTTAGATAATATAGAAAATAGTATAGTTTCTTTTATTAATAATAGATACTAGTATTAAATAATGGTAGAAGTTTAATAGAATTAGTAGAAATATAGAATTAATTAGACTTTAATTGACTTTTTAGAATTTAATTAGGTTAATTGATTTTTTTTTAGAGTTAATTAGGTTCTTAATCATTTTTAGATTTAATTAGGTTGATATAGAATTAATTAGGATTTAAATCTTTTTGTTTAGGGTTTAATTGAATTTGTTAGATTTTATTAGGATTAATCATTAGTTTAATTGGTATTGATTAGATTTAATTGTCTTGTTTTTTATTCAGTTTTTTTTACAGTTTTTTTGTGATTCGTATGGGCCCAGGGGTGCTCTTTTGAGGCCCAATTCTCATTGTTGCAAATCAGAAAGTCCAAAAAATGGTCCAGCAAGTCCAAACTCGTCAGGTCCTCTCCAGAAACTTCCAGAAAGATCCAGATTTTTCAGTGATATAAATACTACAGAGCCACGTGTTGGCTCAGGAGGGAGCACACGTTACACACACTCAGAGGCCCCACACGTTTCTCAGAATCCACGCCACGCGTCCCACCCAGCTGTCCTCCACTCTCTCTCTCTCTGCGCATGCACGCCACTTGGCGCCCCCACACCCATCGCCTGAGTGTCACCAGCAACCTCACCGGCGGCCATGCATCCGCCGTAACTTCCCGCCGCCGGTCACCGTCAACCAACTCCGGCCACCACCTGAACCACCAAAATCTCCAGAATCATCCTATCTCCTTCGTTCTCCACCGTCTCCACCTAGCCGGAAACATCATCGTCGCCGGAATCTTCATACCTCCATACAACCTTTTCCAGAAATCAACAACCTTCATCGTTCTTCATCCATCTTCAAGCAAGATTTCCAGGAATTTCAAACCTTCAATCATCCTCATCCCAGAATTTCCAGAATCCCCTCCAAGATTCATCATAGCGTCTACGCTCATCGTCATCATTCAGAATTTCGTAGATCCATCGTTCTTCAACATCAATCGTCAAGGTTTTCGTGGATTCATCAGGGACCTTCATCCTTCGGTTAGTTTTCCAGAAGATCTTTCTGAGCTTCATCTGAATCTTCAACGAAACTCAAGAACGCCTTCAGCCTGTTCTTGCTTCATCCAGGTACGTGGCCTTCCAATCTTGTTTCATGTTCGTCTATGTTTGCAACACCGCTTCAGCTTCAATTATTTCACTACGAGTAATGCTAGTTTAGGGTTGTTTGTGATTCGTGTTTGATCTGTGAGAGAACGGTGAGATTTCGTATTGATTCATTTGAGTGTGAGAGAGGTATGAAGTCTGGTTAGGGTTCTTCTTTCTGGGGATGGTGATGTGTTTGAGGATTGGTGAATGTTGGAGAGTTTTTCCCCAGGAGAATTGCAGAGAAAGGGCGAGGGTGATGAGAGAAACGGCTAGAGAGGAGAGTGAACAGTATTAGGGTTTGGGAAGGGATTTAGGTTTTGTTCCCTGAGCATTTGGACTAGGGTTTGGATATTGGGCTTAGGCCCAAGCGTGTTCTGCTAACGCTACACCCCCAGTTGCTCGTACCCCCCCCTGTTTGAGAGAACTGAATGAGTTGAGTTGGGCCTTAGGCCCTAATTGCCTTCAGCACCCCCTCGTGTAAGCCCTTAGTAACCAATAACTGAAATTCGTTGCTGACTGCACCCCCCATAGATTTTTTTTCTGATTGTTTGATTTCAAACATGGGCCCTGCGCCCTAGCGCTATCTGCACCCCCTTCTTCAGGGCCCATCCAGGAATAGCCTAGAATATCTTGCTGATTGAACCCCCCTCCAGTATTTCAATTTTTTTTGTTTTGTCAATTTCTTTTTATATTTTCATGATTGTAAATAATTCATAAAAAATGTAAATAATTGTTTTTTTAATAATTCTTTTTTCTACCATTATCTCATAATTCCTAGAAAATTGAATAAAAATAAAAATGACATTTTATTTTTGTTTGTTATTTTTTGCATATTTTTTAATATTTTCAATGCATGCATATCATTAGAAAATTCATAAAAAATGGTAGATTTAGTCAAATAATTCCGTTCTTTTTTCTGTAGACTCGTAAGTCAGTGTAGAATTTTATAGTGCAGAAATATTAGCTTAATCATGCATTTTCATTTTAATTGCATTTTTTTCATTGTTATTGATGTTGAATAAATTGGTCTGTGGACATGTCTGTGTTGCTGATTTTGGTTCTTTCATCTGGTGTTGAATTTTGTTCTGATTTTTCAGTATGTTATCATAGAGCCATGTAGGTCTCCCATTAGATTTTTGATAGATTTTTGTAGGGTGTCCTGATGTGATTTGTCTGAGCCTGAAGATAGGAGAAGTCTTGGTGACTTCTGACTTTGAAGTTCAACTGTGGTTGAACTTCAGAGATAGTCTCCTGTGTTTTTTTGGCCTGTGGGTTCTTCTTGAGGATAGGAGCTGATGGAAGTCCTGTTGGAGCTTGCAAGGATGCATTGGATTGAGGCTTAGTCTAGGAACTTGTTGTCTGTTTGTGAGGTTCGAGATCCTGAAGTTTGAAGGGAGTTTATGGTACTTTCCTGAGGAAGGCACTATGAATGACTTTCATTCTTTCTTCTCACCTCTTTCTTAAGTATCCAATGATGTCGGAGCCGACTTGTGAGTTTAATTCCTCCTGAGGAGGGATGTAAACTGATCACATTTTGTTGAGCCACATGGGATACGATTCCTAAGTGGAAGCCTCCTAGTACTTTCCTGAGGAAGGTCTTATGGGTCTATTCACTTAGTTCCATTAGTTTACATAGGATTTCTCAAGTATCCAATGATGTCGGAGCCGACTTGTGAGTTTAATTCCTCCTGAGGAGGGATGTAAACTGATCACATTTTGTTGAGCCACATGGGATACGATTCCTAAGTGGAAGCCTCCTAGTACTTTCCTGAGGAAGGTCCTATGGGTCTATTCACTTAGTTCCATTAGTTTACATAGGATTTCTCAAGTATCCAGTGATGTTGGAGCCAACTTGTGAGTTTAATTCCTCCTGAGGAGGAATGTAAACTGATCACAGTTGTTGAGCCACGTAGGATACGATTCCTAAGTGTCAGCCTCCTAGTACTTTCCTGAGGAAGGTCCTATGAGTCTGCTCACTTAGTTCCCTTAGTGCATATAGGTTTCTTTCTCAAATATCCAGTGACGCCGGAGCCTTCATGTGAGTTTAATTTCTCCTGAGGAGGAATGTAAACTGATCACAGTTGTCGAGCCGCATAGGATATGACTCCTGAGTAGTAATCTCCTAGTACTTTCCTGAGGAAAGCACTATGGGCTTGTCTGCTTAGCTTCCTTTCTCTGGTAAGCTTGTTCTGAAGCTTGGAGACTGGGATTGATTCCTCTTGCTTAGGGTTCTGATTAGATTGTTGCTTAGATCTTTTGCTTAAGATGCTGTATAGAGTTCTGTTTAGAGATAGATTAAGAGTTGTTTCAGGTTTGTTAGAGGCTTGTCAGGTTAGCCTGCCTCCTCTTTGTGTTGTTTGACTTGTGTGATGTTATGTTGCATTAGACTTAGGTATTCATCTAGATAGTTCTGAATAGGTGCATCTTAGAAGTAGACTTTGTGTGCATGAGAAGTTGAGGTGGTCCTCCTTCTGCTTGTTTGTTATTGCGTGGCTTTGCTTGTTGGTATTTGGTAGAGCTGAGCTCCCTTGCCTTTGTGGTTTGTGGCCTCTGTGCCTTGTTTGTCTAGTTGTTGCACTCATGCATATTCTCAATACTTCTTTACTTTGCAGTTTCTTGTTTGTGGTTCAGTCCTGTTGCCATGATCCCTTAGGAGCTCTGACTTCTCCGCTGCGGAGTTGTTATGATAGACATTAGGACGGTCAACCAGGTGTGATAGCAGTAGGTAGATTCCCCTGTTTCTCAGCTATAGTTCTAGGGTTTCCCTTTCCTTTCTGTAGGAGCTTTTGAGTAGCTTGACCCGTAGTTAGCCGAACTACAGCTGCTCTGATTCTTCGTTCCAGACGAAGATATGTAGGCATAGGATGCGATATCCTAGCGAGCACACTAACGACTAACCTTTGTTCTCTCGCGGCTGTGCGATCGAGACTTTCCCGCTAACGACTAATTGTTATCCCTTTCTCTTGCCCGAGTGCATTTGAGACCAGATCGTATTTGTAGGTTCCCGAGCCTTAGAGACCGGTTTGTTTTCTCACTGCTGTGTGAGAGCGCCTGTTTACCCGTAGTTAGCCGAACTACGTTTGCTCTGATCTTTCATACTAGATGAAAGTACGTAGGCACAGGACGCGATGTCCTGGCGAGCAACCTTTCCCCCGTTTAGACGTAGGAAGTCGAACTACGTTGACTCTGACTTTCCCATTGCACGAGGGAATACGTAGGCCCAGAACACCGTATGTTCTGTCGAGTCCTGTCCTTTTATTTTCTTTTCAGACCAGCCATTAGCGTAGATAGATAATACACCCTTTTACCTATAAACACCAAGCGTGGATCCCATCGAGTACGATGGACGTGAGGGGTGCTAATACCTTCCCCTTGCGTAACCGACTCCCGAATCCAGGTTTTGGTTGCGATGACCATACCTTTTCCCGTCTTTGCGAGGTTTACTTCGAGCGTTTCCTTTCCCGCTCTGAGGGATAAATAACGCACGGTGGCGACTCTCCTGTCAAGCCGGCGCCGATTTTCGCAGTAGCGACAGCTGGCGACTCTGCTGGGGATTATAGCATCTAGGGACTTTTCCCATCCCTTGTGCTGGGACCGTTTCCCATCCCCTACGCGAGTCAATCCTAGCGCTTGGGTGTTTATTTGTTGGGTGTTGTGCATATTGTGTTTTATTTTTCTGCACTTTACTTTTCTGTACCTTTACCTTTCCGCATTTATTTTCCAGCATTATATTATTATGATTATTGCTGTGGGCAAAGGGAGGTTACTGTGAGTGAAAAGCCGGACCTGGGCTTGAGTACACACCTAGATATAGTTGCGGAGAAGTAGTAGACGAACCTGTCTGCTGAGCAGGCACAGTTCCCTACGAAAATCTGCGCTCAGACGAGATTCTTGCAGAGGTGCTCCTTTCCGGTCCTGAGGATCTGAGGGGAGTCCAGACGTGAGGATTGTCGACTCTGGGGACCGATCATTTGGAAGTCAGCTAAGTGAGGCCTCTTCATGACTTGATGATGCCACTCCTTCTGGGAATCGTATCGTCATTCATGAAAGTCTGTGACGCTGATGACCGCATAGGATGCCGTACCTTTGTCCGTAGATTAGGTCTATCCTACCTGTGAGAGGGACTGGGTTATTGCAGGAAAACTGGCCTTCAGAAACCATGATTCAGTACCTTTGTCAGATGGTGTTCTTGATTCATCTCCAGGTGTGTCGTCTGGGTCAGATGGGTTTCTTATCTGAGGTTGAGGCTATTATCAGATGGTATTCTCGTCAGATACAGAGGTTCAGATGGTTTTCTTACCAGGGGATTGATATTTTGAGTATCAGATGATAGTTAGTGGCATGAGATCCTGGTGACCGTGTTGGTTTTCTGTTCTTGATCACAGAGATATTCCTCTTCAGGCTACAGCATAGCCCCTGTGTTCGCAGATTGCATTATTTATCATATTGCATCATTGCATTACCATCTGCATTCAACTAACGTGTGTGTATTGCAGGTACGTATTTTCCCTTCCAGTTCTGGTGTTTGTTCCTAGCAAGACATGGAAAACCTGAAGAGAGTATTGCCCTATAAGTTTCCGTCGCCGAATATCAGTCTATTGTTAGAGTTGATTGCTATTGCTAAGAAGAGGGGAATGGGTGACTTCAGAAAGAGATATGGGAGGATTCTGACCTACGTTTATCAGCCATCTGCCTACGAGACCAGCGGCATCTATACTCTGTTACAGTTTTACGACGCGGAGCTCAGGTGTTTTGTATTTCCCGACTTCGTTTTGGCTCCTACCCTGGAGGAGTACTCTGCACTTCTGGATATACCGATCCGTGAGCAGATGCCTTTTTATCGTACGGACGCTGAGCCTAAGCTGGCTGAGCTTTCTGCCATCCTGTGTTTGAAAGAGTCTGAGCTGTCTGGGAAGATGATCAGAAGAGGAGACGTATGGGGATTTCCATTGGATGTCTTGGTGGAGAAGGCTCGGGAATACGCCCAGAAGGGTAGCTGGGGTGTTTTTGACGTCATCCTTGCTGTATGTGTGTATGGTATCGTGCTGTTCCCGAACATTCCTGATTTTGTTGATTCGGATGCCTTCTATATTTTGGCTGCGGGAAACCCAGTTCCTACTTTGCTGGGAGATATCCACCATTCAACCCATTACCAGAATGAAAAGCGACGAGGAAGGAATGTGTCTTGCTGTGTACCTCTCCTATGCAGGTGGTTCACCAGTCATATGCCTAAGTCAGGCCCTTTTGTCACATCTATCGATTCTCTAGGATGGCCCGAGCGCTTAATGGGATTAACTGCTGAGAACGTGGTATGGACCAATAAAGAGGTATTTGGAGCTGAAGTCATACTCAAAGGCGAAGGATTCCCGAATGTTCCGTTAATAGGAAGGAAAGGTTGTGTCAACTATAACCCTTCCTTATTGATCAAGCAATTTGGGTACATACCTCAAGGAGCGCCAAAGCCCGAGGAGATACAGGAATCTCTGTATCTCACCGGGGCAATAGGGAAAGAAATGCTGACCAAACTTGAGAAAGCCTGGAAAAACTTGCACAAGAAAGGGAAGCTTTCAGGTAGCAGAGGGGATACTCGAGTTCCTAGCCCATATGTAGAATGGATTCGTGAGCGAGCTGTGAAGTTCCTTATGCCGTATCCAGCAGTTCAGCCATTGCATCCTCCGGTAGAGGAGCCTACCACCGTGGACATTCAGGTTTACAAGCAGCTGATGGCGGAGAAAGAAGAGCTAGCCAGGGCTAAAGAGGCTTTAGAGCAGGAGAATGCCCAGCTTCGGCATGAAAAGATTGAAACAGGATATATTTCTAAGCAACAGGCTGAAACTCTGAAACATCTGAAGACCACGCTATTGGAATTGACTGAAACCAAGAAGCGTCTGGAGTTAGATGTAGACTCCGTTAGTAGTGTGTTGGCCACTAAGAAGCAAGAGCTGGACAGGGCCTACACAAAACTAGCCAAGTTCAGAGAACACTGGGATCTCACTATGACCAAGCGCAAGGGGCGAGAAGAAGAGCTGAAGACACAGATCGCTCAGTTAGAAGAACAGGTCAAAGTGAAGAACGAAGAGCTTGAAGAAGAAGCCTGTCGCCGATACGAGGCCGAGCGCAAGTTGACAGATGCCATAAAGAATTTGGAAGATTTCCAGCATAGAGCAGATGCCAAGAGACCCAAACCTGGGGATGGTGCTAATGATAAGGCTTGGGAAGACTTTGTCAGAGACATCCAGGGGACGGTCAGGAAGAGGGATCGACTGATAGAGGGTTTGATTTATCAACCAGATCATGCAGAGACAAAGAAGATGGTCGAGGACTTCCGCAACCGTACCCGTACTTGATTTCTCTCTTGTACTCTGTATGTTGAGATCACCACCAGGCATGTTGGCTGGGATCCTCCTTATCATATCAGCTGTATGGAGCATAGATGTGTAACCTCTTGACAAGACTGTTATTCTAATCAATATATGAGGGTTCTTCCAAATATTGTCTCTATGGTTTATCTCGTCTTGCTACCACCGACACTGGAATTGGAGGGAAAATATCTCCAATGCACACATGCACGTTAGCATTTTTGTATTTCTGTTTGCATAAATCATACTGCATAGCATTTCTCTAGCAGGTCAGAGCACTTATCCAACCGTTGTTTTCACCAGACAGTGATTCTCGAGGAATTGTTTGAGGCAAGAGTAGAGTGTTGAAGACAACCAAGGGGCTGAAGTAGATTTGAGCAGAATCAAGCAGCGCAGTCGGTTACAGGTAATCGGTAGCTATGTCTGAAGGCAATTTTCAGGCTCCTGACACCCAGGCAGGGTTTACTGTGGCGCCCAACCATCAGTATGATTCTATGGAAGGCTTCCCGCAAGCGAACAATCTTACTGCAGACCAAGTTGTACAGCCAACTGTTGAGAACAGAGAGCGGCAGGAGCAGTTCGTTGCCCAAAATGAACGTTATCCTCCTGTTAACAATCAATGTGTCGCTTTCCCTGTGATGAATTGCCGGAGAGATATTCCAGTGACCGGGTTAGTAGATCCAAGAGCTCTTGACTATGGTAGAAGAGTCCGAGTGTTGGAAGAGCAAATGAAAGCCTTGGAAGCGAAAGATGCCGTTAACCTGGATGCTGTAGCCATGTGCTTGGTCCCTGACCTCGTGTTGCCGTACAAGTTCAAAGTGCCGGAATTTGAAAAATACACAGGAGACAGCTGTCCGAAGTTGCATTTGGTGATGTTCTGTCGAAGGATGACTTCGTTTGTGCGAAATGATAAATTGATGATCCATTGCTTTCAGTATAGCCTGACTGGGGCATCCTTAAGGTGGTATGTGCAATTAGAGAGTAATCAGATTCGATCGTGGGTGGATTTAGCCAGAGCTTTCATGAAGCAGTACGATTACAACTTGGATTTGACTCCTAGTCTCGTAGATCTGCAAGAACTGTCTCAGGCGGAGAATGAATCATTCAGAGCATATTTGCGAAGATGGAAGGAATTGGCTGCTAGTGTTCAACCACCGCTTCCGGAAAGGGAACTGGTTGACATCTTCTTGGGTACTCTGAAAGGCCATTATTTTGACAAATTGTTCAGTTGCACAAACTTTGTGGGCCTGATGAGGCTGGGAGAGATTGTTGAGAGAGGACTCAGGAGTGGAAAGTTTCGAGGTGTTCCTTACGTCCCAGTTAATAAGATTGAGTCAGTTGTCAGTTCTCAAGAAGAGTGGGAAGGAGATGACGCCACCTCAGAATCTCTAGCATCTCAGGATCAGTCTTCAGACACTTCAAGTCAACGATCATCCTATCGCCGACCGCGTCAGCATGCTCCACGAAGACCAAGGAAACCTGAAAGGCAGTTTACTCAGCTACCAGTGTCGTACAGTCAATTGTTGCCAGATCTGGTCAGAAGCGGATTGATAGTGCCGAAAGAGACTAAGCCGGTGATTCCAGCGACAATTCAGCGACAATTCAACTCGGATATCGTCTCAAGGATTCTTTTATGTGATTAATCTACCAAATTCGAAATGGAGGGGGAGTTGGTTTGGTTTCTGATCGGATAAATAAAGAAAATGCAATTAAGCGGTTAAAATAAGTGATTATCAAAATAAGTCAATCTACTGTTTTCGGTTCCGGCTTATCACGGGTTTCTACCTTACCAATTTCGATCTCTATTCGATTCCTATGTCAATTAACAAGCGTAAAAGACATAAACTAGATTACCAATCCTATATTCCAAATTAAGCAAACGGATTAAGTTTTCGTGAATTAAGCAAACACGAATTATAAACGCGAATTAACGACAAAGCGACGTAACGGCGAATAAAAGCTAAGGATGCAATCATACGAATTTAATCAAAACAATTCTATAAAATAACAGATTAAGCAAAAGCAATTCATAGAATAGTGTTGAAAGAGAAACGAATTAGATTGATAAAGTAAAAACCTCAAAGCGTTGGAACGCGATTACAGCAGAATGACTCTAAGGAATTAGCTCTCCATGGTTCTCTCAAAGCTCCTAATATATTTTTCGTGAAAATGTAATTAGGTGAACAGTAACACGAGTATTTTTCCTTTAAAAAGAAAGCAAATTCGGGTCATAACCCAACTGGGTCGAAAACATAACCCAGGCCCAATACATGACCCAACACTAAAATTAAATTCTAATGCAATAACTTCAAACGGAATTCTGGAATTTTTGGCTCCGAATCTGACTTCGACTCCAACACGAAAGTCGTAGCTCTCTCTCTTAGCTTTCCGGCGATTTTTAGAACGCCTCAAACGGATTCCCGGAACTCCAGTTATGATCGTTTCCGTGCAGACTGCTAAAGCTGAAAAATAAGTGCGGAAATCAAATTAAACCAAAAATAAAATAAAATATAAAAACAAAATAAAACATAAAAATAATCAAGATAAAGTAAAGAAATGTCTAAGTAAAAATATAGGAGAAAGTGCATAAATATGCATTGATCATTCATCACGCCGGGAGCGCTTAAGCGTCTCCCCATGGACACAAACCTTAGGATCTATGACATTTTGATATTAATGATTATAGGAATACCTTGACGAATATAATGAGAAAGATTTTTAGACAATGACAACGATAATTCTTAAATACAAAAGTGTAGAGACAAGTGTTTGACACTGGTTGGCTTGTGGATTTTTCTTAACCGGTACTCGTAATGTCTTGAAAACTCTTCGAATGGGGAGAAAAAGAGATAATTTTCTTATAGCATGATATATTTGAGATCATAGCCTATATATAGAATGATAATCATTTAAAATTCTCATTATTTCGAAATGGATTATCTTGACATCCACTTATATTTAAGCACATATTCAATTAAATAATTAAATATTAAATATAATTAATTATTTTATTTACTTACTCAACCGATTAAGATTCTGATATATATATATATTGCTCTGTCCCGCTCATCACACGGGGTTGGCCCAATCCATCTCTCCGTCGTGGAAGGCCTAGCTCATTGATCAGCTGTCGCGCGCGGATCAGAACGAGTGTTTTTGATGAAAACGTAATACAGCGACAATTCAACTCGGATATCGTCTCAAGGATTCTTTTATGTGATTAATCTACCAAATTCGAAATGGAGGGGGAGTTGGTTTGGTTTCTGATCGGATAAATAAAGAAAATGCAATTAAGCGGTTAAAATAAGTGATTATCAAAATAAGTCAATCTACTGTTTTGGTTCCGGCTTATCACGGGTTTCTACCTTACCAATTTCCTAAGCAATTTCGATCTCTATTCGATTCCTATGTCAATTAACAAGCGCAAAAGACACAAACTAGATTACCAATCCTATATTCCAAATTAAGCAAACGGATTAAGTTTTCGTGAATTAAGCAAACACGAATTATAAACGCGAATTAACGACAAAGCGACGTAACGGCGAATAAAAGCTAAGGATGCAATCATACGAATTTAATCAAAACAATTCTATAAAATAACAGATTAAGCAAAAGCAATTCATAGAATAGTGTGGAAAGAGAAACGAATTAGATTGATAAAGTAAAAACCTCAAAGCGTTGGAACGCGATTACAGGAGAATGACTCTAAGGAATTAGCTCTCCATGGTTCTCTCAAAGCTCCGAATGTATTTTTCGTGAAAATGTAATTAGGTGAACAGTAACACGAGTATTTTTCCTTTAAAAAGAAAGCAAATTCGGGTCATAACCCAACTGGGTCGAAAACATAACCCAGGCCCAATACATGACCCAACACTAAAATTAAATTCTAACGCAGTAACTTCAAACGGAATTCTGGAATTTTTGGCTCCGAATCTGACTTCGACTCCAACACGAAAGTCGTAGCTCTCTCCCTTAGCTTTCCGGCGATTTTTAGAACGCCTCAAACGGATTCCCAGAACTCCAGTTATGATCGTTTCCGTGCAGACTGCTAAAGCTGAAAAATAAGTGCGGAAATCAAATTAAACCAAGAATAAAATAAAATATAAAAACAAAATAAAACATAAAAATAATCAAGATAAAGTAAAGAAATGCCTAAGTAAAAATATAGGAGAAAGTGCATAAATAAGCACTGATTACTCACCACGCTGGGAGCGCTTAAGCGTCTCCCCATGGACACAAACCTTAGGATCTATGACATTTTGATATTAATGATTATAGGAATACCTTGACGAATATAATGAGAAAGATTTTTAGACAATGACTAAGATAATTCTAAAATACAAAAGTGTAGAGACAAGTGTTTGACACTGGTTGGCTTGTGGATTTTTCTCAACCGGTACTCGTAATGTCTTGAAAACTCTTCGAATGGGGAGAAAAAGAGATAATTTTCTTATAGCATGATATATTTGAGATCATAGCCTATATATAGAATGATAATCATTTAAAATTCTTATTATTTCGAAATGGATTATCTTGACATCCACTTATATTTAAGCACATATTCAATTAAATAATTAATTATTAAATATAATTAATTATTTTATTTACTTACTCAACCGATTAAGGTTCATATATATATATATATATATATATATATATATATATATATATATATATATATATATATATATATATATATATATATATATATATATATATATATATATATATATATATATATATATATATATATATATATATATATATATATATATATATATATATATATATATATATATATATATATAGGAACGCGATTACAGGAGAATGACTCTAAGGAATTAGCTCTCCATGGTTCTCTCAAAGCTCCGAATGTATTTTTCGTGAAAATGTAATTAGGTGAACAGTAACACGAGTATTTTTCCTTTAAAAAGAAAGCAAATTCGGGTCATAACCCAACTGGGTCGAAAACATAACCCAGGCCCAATACATGACCCAACACTAAAATTAAATTCTAACGCAGTAACTTCAAACGGAATTCTGGAATTTTTGGCTCCGAATCTGACTTCGACTCCAACACGAAAGTCGTAGCTCTCTCCCTTAGCTTTCCGGCGATTTTTAGAACGCCTCAAACGGATTCCCAGAACTCCAGTTATGATCGTTTCCGTGCAGACTGCTAAAGCTGAAAAATAAGTGCGGAAATCAAATTAAACCAAGAATAAAATAAAATATAAAAACAAAATAAAACATAAAAATAATCAAGATAAAGTAAAGAAATGCCTAAGTAAAAATATAGGAGAAAGTGCATAAATAAGCACTGATTACTCACCACGCTGGGAGCGCTTAAGCGTCTCCCCATGGACACAAACCTTAGGATCTATGACATTTTGATATTAATGATTATAGGAATACCTTGACGAATATAATGAGAAAGATTTTTAGACAATGACTAAGATAATTCTAAAATACAAAAGTGTAGAGACAAGTGTTTGACACTGGTTGGCTTGTGGATTTTTCTCAACCGGTACTCGTAATGTCTTGAAAACTCTTCGAATGGGGAGAAAAAGAGATAATTTTCTTATAGCATGATATATTTGAGATCATAGCCTATATATAGAATGATAATCATTTAAAATTCTTATTATTTCGAAATGGATTATCTTGACATCCACTTATATTTAAGCACATATTCAATTAAATAATTAATTATTAAATATAATTAATTATTTTATTTACTTACTCAACCGATTAAGGTTCATATATATATATATATATATATATATATATATATATATATATATATATATATATATATATATATATATATATATATATATATATATATATATATATATATATATATATATATATATATATATATATATATATATATATATATATATATATATATATATATATATATATATATATATATATATATATATATATATATATATATATATATATAGATATAGATATATAGATATATAGATATATAGATATTGCTCTGTCCCGCTCATCACACGGGGTCGGCCCGATCCATCTCTCCGTCGTGGAGGGCCTAGCTCATTGATCAGCTGTCGCGCGCGGATCAGAACGAATGTTTTTGATGAAAACGTAATACAACGACAATTCAACTCAGATATCGTCTCAAGGATTCTTTTATGTGATTAATCTACCAAATTCGAAATGGAGGGGGAGTTGGTTTGGTTTCTGATCGGATAAATAGAGAAAATGCAATTAAGCGGTTAAAATAAGTGATTATCAAAATAAGTGAATCTACTATTTTCGGTTCCGGCTTATCACGGGTTTCTACCTTACCAATTTCCTAAGCGATTTCGATCTCTATTCGATTCCTATGTCATTTAACAAGCGCAAAAGACATAAACTAGATTACCAATCCAATATTCCAAATTAAGAAAACGGATTAAGTTTTCGTGAATTAAGCAAACACGAATTATAAACGCGAATTAACGACAAAGCGACGTAACGACGAATAAAAGCTAAGGATGCAATCGTACGAATTTAATCAAAACAATTCTATAAACTAACAGATTAAGCAAAAGCAATTCATAGAATAGTGTTGAAAGAGAAACGAGTTAGATTGATAAAGTAAAAACCTCAAAGCGTTGGAACGCGATTACAGCAGAATGACTCTAAGGAATTAGCTCTCCATGGTTCTCTCAAAGCTCCGAATGTATTTTTCGTGAAAATGTAATTAGGTGAACAGTAACACGAGTATTTTTCCTTTAAAAAGAAAGCAAATTCGGGTCATAACCCAACTGGGTCGAAAACATAACCCAGGCCCAATACATGACCCAACACTAAAATTAAATTCTAACGCAGTAACTTCAAACGGAATTCTGGAATTTTTGGCTCCGAATCTGACTTCGACTCCAACACGAAAGTCGTAGCTCTCTCCCTTAGCTTTCCGGCGATTTTTAGAACGCCTCAAACGGATTCCCAGAACTCCAGTTATGATCGTTTCCGTGCAGACTGCTAAAGCTGAAAAATAAGTGCGGAAATCAAATTAAACCAAGAATAAAATAAAATATAAAAACAAAATAAAACATAAAAATAATCAAGATAAAGTAAAGAAATGCCTAAGTAAAAATATAGGAGAAAGTGCATAAATATACACTGATCATTCATCACGCCGGGAGCGCTTAAGCGTCTCCCCATGGACACAAACCTTAGGATCTATGACATTTTGATATTAATGATTATAGGAATACCTTGACGAATATAATGAGAAATATTTTTAGACAATGACAACGATACTTCTTAAATACAAAAGTGTAGAGACAAGTGTTTGACACTGGTTGGCTTGTGGATTTTTCTCAACCGGTACTCGTAATGTCTTGAAAACTCTTCGAATGGGTAGAAAAAGAGATAATTTTCTTATAGCATGATATATTTGAGATCATAGCCTATATATACAATGATAATCATTTAAAATTCTCATTATTTCGAAATGAATTATCTTGACATCCACTTATATTTAAGCACATATTCAATTAAATAATTAAATATTAAATATAATTAATTATTTTATTTACTTACTCAATCGATTAAGATTCTTATATATATATATATATATATATATATATATATATATATATATATATATACATATATATATATATATATATATATATATATATATATATATATATATATATATATATATATATATATATATATATATATATATATATATATATATATATATATATATATATATATATATATATATATATATATATATATATATATATATATATATATATATATATATATATATATATATATATATATATATATATATATATATATATATATATATATATTGCTCTGTCCCGCTCATCACACGGGGTTGGCCCAATCCATCTCTCCGTCGTGGAGGGCCTAGCTAATTGATCAGCTGTCGCGCGCGGATCAGAACGAGGGTTTTTGATGAAAACATAATACAGCGACAATTCAACTCGGATATCGTCTCTAGGATTCTTTTATGTGATTAATCTACCAAATTCGAAATGGAGGGGGAGTTGGTTTGGTTTCTGATCGGATAAATAAAGAAAATGCAATTAAGCGATTAAAATAAGTGATTATCAAAATAAGTCAATCTACTATTTTCGGCTCCGGCTTATCACCGGTATCTACCTTACCAATTTCCTAAGCGATTTCGATCTCTATTCGATTCCTATGTCAATTAACAAGCGCAAAAGACATAAACTAGATTACCAATCCTATATTCCAAATTAAGCAAACGGATTAAGTTTTCGTGAATTAAGCAAACACGAATTATAAACGCGAATTAACGACAAAGCGACGTAACGGCGAATAAAAGCTAAGGATGCAATCATATGATTTTAATCAAAACAATTCTATAAAATAACAGATTAAGCAAAAGCAATTCATAGAATAGTGTTGAAAGAGAAACGAATTAGATTGATAAAGTAAAAACCTCAAAGCGTTGGAACGCGATTACAGCAGAATGACTCTAAGGAATTAGCTCTCCATGGTTCTCTCAAAGCTCCGAATATATTTTTCGTGAAAATGTAATTAGGTGAACAGTAACACGAGTATTTTTCCATTAAAAAGAAAGCAAATTCGGGTCATAACCCAACTGGGTCGAAAACATAACCCAGGCCCAATACATGATCCAACACTAAAATTAAATTCTAATGCAGTAACTTCAAACGGAATTCTGGAATTTTTGGCTCCGAATCTGACTTCGACTCCAACACGAAAGTCGTAGCTCTCTCCCTTAGCTTTCCGGCGATTTTGTAGAACGCCTCAAACGGATTCCCGGAACTCCAGTTATGATCGTTTCCGTGCAGACTGCTAAAGCTGGAAAAATAAGTGCGGAAATCAAATTAAGCCAAAAATAAAATAAAATATAAACACAAAATAAAACATAAAAATAATCAAGATAAAGTAAAGAAATGCCTAAGTAAAAATATAGGAGAAAGTGCATAAATAAGCACTGATTACTCACCACGCTGGGAGCGCTTAAGCGTCTCCCCATGGACACAAACCTTAGGATCTATGACATTTTGATATTAATGATTATAGGAATACCTTGACGAATATAATGAGAAAGATTTTTAGACAATGACAACGATAATTCTAAAATACAAAAGTGTAGAGACAAGTGTTTGACACTGGTTGGCTTGTGGATTTTTCTCAACCGGTACTCGTAATGTCTTGAAAACTCTTCGAATGGGGAGAAAAAGAGATAATTTTCTTATAGCATGATATATTTGAGATCATAGCCTATATATAGAATGATAATCATTTAAAATTCTTATTATTTCGAAATGGATTATCTTGACATCCACTTATATTTAAGCACATATTCAATTAAATAATTAATTATTAAATATAATTAATTATTTTATTTACTTACTCAACCGATTAAGGTTCATATATATATATATATATATCTATATATATATATATATATATATATATATATATATATATATATATATATATATATATATATATATATATATATATATATATATATATATATATATATATATATATATATATATATATATATATATATATATATATATATATATATATATATATATATATATATATATATATATATATATATATATATATATATATATATATATATATATATATATATATATATATATATATATATATATATATATATATATATATATATATATATATATATATATATATATATATATATATATATATATATATATATATATATATTGCTCTGTCCCGCTCATCACACGGGGTCGGCCCGATCCATCTCTCCGTCGTGGAGGGCCTAGCTCATTGATCAGCTGTCGCGCGCGGATCAGAACGAATGTTTTTGATGAAAACGTAATACAACGACAATTCAACTCAGATATCGTCTCAAGGATTCTTTTATGTGATTAATCTACCAAATTCGAAATGGAGGGGGAGTTGGTTTGGTTTCTGATCGGATAAATAGAGAAAATGCAATTAAGCGGTTAAAATAAGTGATTATCAAAATAAGTGAATCTACTGTTTTCGGTTCCGGCTTATCACGGGTTTCTACCTTACCAATTTCCTAAGCAATTTCGATCTCTATTCGATTCCTATGTCATTTAACAAGCGCAAAAGACATAAACTAGATTACCAATCCAATATTCCAAATTAAGAAAACGGATTAAGTTTTCGTGAATTAAGCAAACACGAATTATAAACGCGAATTAACGACAAAGCGACGTAACGACGAATAAAAGCTAAGGATGCAATCGTACGAATTTAATCAAAACAATTCTATAAACTAACAGATTAAGCAAAAGCAATTCATAGAATAGTGTTGAAAGAGAAACGAGTTAGATTGATAAAGTAAAAACCTCAAAGCGTTGGAACGCGATTACAGCAGAATGACTCTAAGGAATTAGCTCTCCATGGTTCTCTCAAAGCTCCGAATGTATTTTTCGTGAAAATGTAACTAGGTGAATAGTAACACAAGTATTTTTCCTTTAAAAAGAAAGCAAATTCGGGTCATAACCCAACTGGGTCGAAAACATAACCCAGGCCCAATACATGACCCAACACTAAAATTAAATTCTAATGCAGTAACTTCAAACGGCATTCTGGAATTTTTGGCTCCGAATCTGACTTCGACTCCAACACGAAAGTCGTAGCTCTCTCTCTTAGCTTTCCGGCGATTTTTAGAACGCCATAAACGGATTCCCGGAACTCCAGTTATGATCGTTTCCGTGCAGACTGCTAAAGCTGAAAAATAAGTGCGGAAATCAAATTAAACCAAAAATAAAATAACATATAAAAACAAAATAAAACATAAAAATAATCAAGATAAAGTAAAGAAATTCCTAAGTAAAAATATAGGAGAAAGTGCATAAATATACACTGATCATTCATCACGCCGGGAACGCTTAAGCGTCTCCCCATGGACACAAACCTTAGGATCTATGACATTTTGATATTAATGATTATAGGAATACCTTGACGAATATAATGAGAAATATTTTTAGACAATGACAACGATAATTCTTAAATACAAAAGTGTAGAGACAAGTGTTTGACACTGGTTGGCTTGTGGATTTTTCTCAACCGGTACTCGTAATGTCTTGAAAATTCTTCGAATGGGGAGAAAAAGAGATAATATTCTTATAGCATGATATATTTGAGATCATAGCCAATATATAGAATGATAATCATTTAAAATTCTCATTATTTCGAAATGGATTATCTTGACATCCACTAATATTTAAGCACATATTCAATTAAATAATTAAATATTAAATATAATTAATTATTTTATTTACTTACTCAACCGATTAAGATTCTTATATATATATATAATATATATATATATATATATATATATATATATATATATATATATATATATATATATATATATATATATATATATATATATATATATATATATATATATATATATATATATATATATATATATATATATATATATATATATATATATATATATATATATATATATATATATATATATATTGCTCTGTCCCGCTCATCACACGGGGTCGGCCCGATCCATCTCTCCGTCGTGGAGGGCCTAGCGCATTGATCAGCTGTCGCGCGCGGATCAGAACGAGTGTTTTTGATGAAAACGTAATACAGCGACAATTCAACTCGGATATCGTCTCAAGGATTCTTTTATGTGATTAATCTACCAAATTCGAAATGGAGGGGGAGTTGGTTTAGTTTCTGATCGGATAAATAAAGAAAATGCAATTAAGCGGTTAAAATAAGTGATTATCAAAATAAGTCAATCTACTGTTTTCGGTTCCGGCTTATCACGGGTTTCTACCTTACCAATTTCCTAAGCAATTTCGATCTCTATTCGATTCCTATGTCAATTAACAAGCGCAAAAGACATAAACTAGATTACCAATCCTATATTCCAAATTAAGCAAACGGATTAAGTTTTCGTGAATTAAGCAAACACGAATTATAAACGCGAATTAACG
>CAWUDS030006334.1:0-37102 GCA_963859935.3 Lathyrus sativus | reverse complement strand
AACTAGGAAGAGTCAATCTTTTGTTTGGGATGCAAAGTGTGAAGAAAGTTTTCAAGAGCTTAAGAGAAGATTGACGAAAACTCCTATTTGATTTTGCCGAATCCGGCATAACCATTTTTTGTGTATTGTGATGCTTTGTTGATGGTTTTGGGAGGTGTGTTGATGTAACATCAACAAGTTTTAGCTTATGCTTCAAGGAAACTTAAAGTGCATGAGAGTGATTATCCGACGCATGACTTAAGAGTTGGCCATTGTTGTGTTTGTGTTAAAGCTTTGGAGACATTATTTGTTTGGTTCGAGATTTGAGGTGTTTAGTGATCATAAGAGTTTGAAGTATCTCTTTGATAAAAAATAATTGAATGCAAGATAGAGGGGATGGTTGGAACTTCTGAAAGATTATGATTTTGGTTTGAATTATCATCCGGGTAAAGCAAACGTGGTAGCTGATGTATTGAGTAGGAAATCTTTGCATATGTCGATGATGATGGTAAGAAAGTTGGAAATGATTGAGCAATTTCAAGATATGAGTTTGATTTGTGAAGAGACTTCTTATGGAGTTAAGATTTTTATGTTGAAGCTTACTAGTGGTATTCTTGATGAGATTCGAGAAGGTCGGAAATCTAATTTGAGTTTAGTAATTCAGTTGACTTTGATCATTAAGCTAGAGGTGGTGATTTTCGGATTGATGAAAATGGTATCATGATATGTCATGATAGAGTTTGTGTCCCAGATATTGTTGAGCTGAAAAAGAGTTTTCTTGAGGAAGGGCATCATAGTGGATTGAACATTCATCCCGGTGCTACTAAGATGTATCAAGATTTGAGGAAAGTATTTTGGTGGCCTTGTATAAAGAAAGATATTGCAGAGTTTGTGTATTCTTGTTTGGTTTGTCAGAATTCCAAGATCGAACATCAGAAACCATCAGGTTTGATGTAACCGTTATCTATTCCTGAGTGGAAATGTGATAATATATCGATGGATTTTGTGTCTGGTTTACCTAGAACATCGAGTAATTGTGAAGCTATTTAGGTTATTGTGGATATATTTATGAAATCTACTCACTTTATTCCAATAAGAATGGATTACCCGTTGGAGAAGTTAGCGATACTATACATTGAAAGGGTTATTAATTTGCATTGTATTCCGTCTAGCATTGTGTCAGATGGAGATCTAAGGTTTACTTCGAGATTTTGGAAGAGTTTGCAAAGTGCATTGGGTACGAAATTGCGTTTGAGTTCTGCTTATCATCCGCAGATAGATAGTTAGGCTAAGAGGACGATTCAGTTACTTGAGGATCTTTTGAGAGCTTATGTATTGGAAAATGAAGGAGCTTGGGATAGCTAGTTATCTTTGATTGAGTTTACTTACAACAACAGTTTTCATTCGAGTATTGGAATGACATCATTTGGGGTGTTTTATGGTAGGAGTATAGGACACCATTGTGTTGGTATGAGTTGGGAGAGAGTGTTGTGGTTGGACCTGAGATAGTCCAACAGACTACTTATAAGATTAAGATGATTCGAGTCAAAATAAAGATTTTTCAAAGTCGTCAGAAGAGTTATCATGACAAGAGGAGGAAAGCACTTGAGTTTCAAGAGGGATATCATGAGTTTCTTTGAGTTACTTCGATAACTGGTGTTGGTAGAGCATTGAAGTCACGTAAGTTAACACCGCATTTTATTGGTCCTTATCAGATTTTGCCGAGGATATGAGAGGTAGCCTATCAGTTTGCTTTATCGCCGCCACTTGCTAATCTCCATGACGTGTTCCATGTATCTCAGTTGAGGAAATACATTGCAGATTCGTCTCATGTAGTTCAAGTAGATGATGTGCATGTGAGAGATAACCTAACTGTGGAGATATCACCTATGCGGATAGAGGATCGGGAGTTGACGCAACTTCGAGGTAAAAAAATTGCTTGGTGAAGGTAGCTTGAGGAGGACCAGCTAGTGAAAATGTGACTAGGGAGCTTGAGAGTCAGATGAGAGAGTCTTATCCTGAGTTGTTCGTTTAAGGTAATTTTTGAAGGCGAAAATCTATTAAGTGGGGGAGAGTTGTAACACCCAAATTTTTAGTCATAATTTGAATTATTTGATTTATTGAAATTATATAAATTATTTGATTTATATGAATTAATTGATTTATTGGATTTATATAAATTAATTGATTCATTTGACTTATTTGGATTAATTGATTTAATGGAATTATTTTATTTATTTGAGTTAATTGATTATTTGATTAATTGATTTGTTTTAATTATTTTATTTGGTGAATAAAATATTGAATTTGTAGAAATAAGTAATTAGGCGTAATTATAGGATTGTGAATAGTAAGAGTGAGGGTGTATTAAGTAAGTTCATTAGAAATTATTAGGTTAATGAAAATTGTGAGGGTTTAACAAAAAGAGAGAAAGAGATAGAATAGAGATAGAAAGACAGAAAAGAGGAAAATAGACAAGAGAGAAGTGGAGAAGAGAAAGAGAAAACCCTAAGAGAAAGAGCTCACGAATCCAAGAAAAATCAAGGTAAGAGTGGGTTTTTATATAATTGTTTGGATTGTTTGATAGTGTATAATGAGTAGAAACATGTTTAGGATGAAACCCCTAAATTTTTATGATTTGTAATTATTAGGTTTTGATGATAATGTTTAAAAATCTGATAATTAATTGTTTGAAATTAATATATATATATATATATATATATATATATATATATATATATATATATATATATATATATATATATATATATATATATATATATATATATATATATATATATATATATATATATATATATATATATATATATATATATATATATATATTATATATATATATATATATATATATATATATATATATATATATATATATATATATATATATATATATATATATATATATATATATATATATATATATATATATATATATATATATATAGCAATTTCTTCTCATTAAGCTACTGTAGTGAAAAGTAAGAATAACATTGTGATTCCTTAATTTATGTTACTATGGCGTCATAGAACTAGTGGAAAACATGTGGTCTTTCTCTCTCACTGTAAGCGCAACAATGCTAGTAGGATTAAAATGTAATCCTATTCCATTATGAATTGTAGCGGAAATAAGAAGAATGAAAAAAAAAATATTTCTTTACATTTAGGGTGTGCCGTTTAGAATTTCTCATGAAATAGCTGGAAAATCTGTTGCATTTTGTACTTCGAAGAATTGTCAACTGCTGTACTTGAGCCTTGATGAGCTGAGAAGTATAAATCTTGTCTTTGACAATGATGTGTATGATAATCTTGGGGTAGATAACTCGGTCAAGAAATTTGTTTCGAATGGTTCCACCGGGTCCGTTTGTCTTGTCGAGCAACTCGATTATTGGATTAAAAAGCTCGATATTAAGTAAAAATTGTCCTAAGCTATCATCCTGTCACCAGGGAAGCCGTTTATCAAGACTTATAATAATAAAATTGTGCTTACCATATAATCTACTGCATATTTGAATAGGTCAAGATGTATCAAATGTAGTCAGGGATTATCAATCAAAAGTATTAGTCTGAGTTTCTGAGTGTAGTTTTAGAATTTCAAGAAGGATGCATGCCTTGAAACCACAAGCTTATGTCTTGCATCATGAGCTGCAGGACAATAATTTCATCATGCAGTGTGAATCTATGTATCTTTAAATGAAATAGAGTTTTGTTGTGGCCATATGTTCAATGAGTTAACAAACATAAGTAAAATGATGCGTTGAATGAAACAGCAAACAAATAAAATGATAAATTGATGAAAAATACGAAAATTATATAGTTTACTATTTGCATAATTAATTAAGAAACAACATATCTTAATATAAACTAAATGTTTCCTTTGTTTGTTTATTTATTTTATGTAAACGAGGCTAAAGTCTAGAGGGGAAGAAACTACAACGGAATTAACTGGGGACTAGGAGTTTCAAATAAATGACTAACAAGAATGTTATTAGAAATGAAGGACACTTATCATTTGTCATAATGTCATTTACCACTTGCTTAGAATTCACCTTCAAAATCACCTTCCGAAACTCCTTTGCCATAACGAACTGTAAGCCTTTCAAAACACTCCAAAGCTCAATTATAAGAGTTTTCCAAAAATTTTTTTTCAATATTTGCAATTTTTAAAAAACAAATGTTCAATAAAATAAATAAGTTTGAAATTGGATTTTGATTGTTAGGCACAACTTTAATTTTGATAAAAAAAAATTATATATGAAAAAATACTATTGTTATAAATGGGAACAATTTTAATTTTGATTCAAATACTTTTATATACAAAAAAAAAAAATATTATTATTATAAACGGGCACAACATTAATTTTGACTCAATTTTTTTTTATATAAAAAAAAATACTATTGTTATAAACGGGCACAACAATAATTTTGATTCAAATTTTTGTATAAACGAAAAAATCTTATTGTTATAAACGGACACAATTTTAATTTGGATTCAATTTTTTTTATATACGGAAAAATACTATTGTTATAAACGTGCCCAACTTTAATGTTGATTTAAATTTTTGTATATACGAAAAAATACTATTGTTATAAACAGGCACAACTTTAATTTTGATTCAATTTTTTTTAACATACGAACAAAATACTATTGTTATAAATAGGCACAATTTTAATCTTAATTCCAATTTTTTAATATACGAAATAAATACTATTGTTATAAACGGGCACAACTTTACTTTTGATTTAAATTTTTTTATATACGGAAACGACTTTACTGTTCTTTTAATTATTTGTATAAATAGTGTCAAAACCAAAATAAAATTTATTTACGGGAAAAAATATATTGTTGATTAAAATATTTTTATATATGAAAACAACTATAATTGTTATAACCGGGAACAACTTTAATACTAGTTCAAATATTGAATAATAGAAATTTCTCGACCATTAATTCTCTCTTATAACATAATTGTCTTATTTGTTAAAATAACTTAAACAATTAATTTATCTAATACAAGTTTCAATAGTTTTTTTAATCATATTATTATTTATATTGTTGTTTACCTTTCATCTTCTACATCTATTACTATTTCAAGTTTACTATTATTCTTAAGTTTTTTTTTTTTTCTATTTTCAACTTTCAATCTAAATTTAGTTTCATTTGTTTTTGGTCTACCTATTAATTACTATTTTTTGTTTCATATTTTCAATCATCATTGCATTATTTGAATTTATATTAATAATTAATTTAATTTCTTCTTTTACAACGCACAATAGTTTCTTATACTTACCAATACAAAATTTTAATTTCAATCATATATATTTTTATAATTTTACCATTTTTATTTTCAATTTGGTTAAAAATTACACGTCCATAACATAAAATCTTCGAACAGACATGCTCGTGCAAACGCGCGAGTTAGTTACTAATTTGTTAAAAGAGGAATGCTATATTTATACCAAAAAAGTAACATCGTATTTTACACCATACAAAATACAACATGACCCACATATTTGTTTGTGTTATAATAAAGAAAAAAAACAATTAAATACTTTAAAAAAGCAAAACTGTATTATTATATGATGTAGGTGTTACATTCAGTGTAACACTATTAATTCTCTTATTAAAAATAGGATTTGGAAAAAGATCAATTAATAGAAAGGTAGTGTTTATCGAAAAAAATTAATTAATTATGATAAAATGTGTATTGCAATTGATATTGGCATATGTGATGAGAATCTTTCTCCTTTTTACTTCCCTTATGATGAAAATGAGAAGATGGTTCTAGTGGGTTATAATAGGAAGCAATTCAAAGACATTTATAGCTCTTTCTTAGGATAGTTAGTCCATTCATAAGAGTTAATTATGCAAAAGTTGTATTTAAATTAGCTGGCTTATAATTTGAATTTTGTGTTCTGATAGAAGTTTAAAATTGCTTATTAAAGTAAATGTTATAAATCTAAGTCGTAAGATTTTGAGTGAATATTTAGTATCTCTCTCACTTTTTTTGTTGCTCTTGATCTAATGTACTGTTTTCTACATAACCCGTCAATGGTATGGAGTTGGTGATTCAATTAAACTTTGACTTTTTGTATCAAAAGTCTTTTTAACGAGGTGGTTATTAACATAACTAGTGTTAGTTATCATCATGTACATGTAACTATATTGTATAGTTTGGTATAATAGGCATTACCAATAGCTATATATACACATTGTATACTGGTATGTATTTTCAATGCGTAATAATGAGAAATTCTGCTTTTACATTTCCTTCTTCTTGTGATACCAACATGGTATCAGAGCTCAACTGAGCTTTGGTGACCATTTCTCACTCTCTCATCTTTGTTCGTTCGTTCAAGATTCCTCTATTCTTAATTTTAATTTCTTTCGAACTTTTCTTCTGCAACTTCTACAATTCCTGCTATAGGTCACCAGAGCTATGCTGACTACGCGACAAACTCCGCCAATCCCTACTATCTACATCCAAATGAAAGTTCCACTTTGATTCTTGTGGCTCCACCATTAGACAACAAGAATTACCATACATGGTCTCAATATATGCATAACGCATTGATTTCGAAGAACAAGGAGAAATTTATAGATGGATCGTGTTGCGGTGGAAATAGGATCACAAACTATTAATGAGTTTGAATCGCAATTCAATTCACAACTGCTCTTTGATTTATCCGAAGGAAAAGGTCAAAAGAGGGAAAACCTATTTTTGCATCGTAAACACAATGCGGGGAAAGATCTAGGGTTCGGGGGTTGGTTAAATTTAGGGAAGGTATTAGCACCCTAAACTTCTGTAGTACTCTACAGGAACCTTTTGTTCAGTTGTTTACTATTTGCTTTATTTATTTGCTTAAGGTATATGTACAAAGATTAAAAGTGAGAAAAGAGACCTAAGGGGTTAATTCTAAGTTTACTCGGCAAGACATCGCATCTTGTGCCTACGTATCCTTACGGGAGTGGAATCAGAGTAATCGTAGTTCCCCTCAAAAGGGAGGTTAAAGACTTCTTGACTGTGGTCAAGGTCTCAAGGGGAATAAACGCATCTTAAGGACACGCTTACGTGGAGTGTAGAAACTCTAAATCTCTACGTTGAAATGTTAAGTTGTAATTAGGGATTCCGCGGCGGGAAACCCTAAAATGAGCGCGGCGGCTCTTTGACCTAATGCTAGGGGTAAAATTGTAATTTTGCCTGCGGCGAGGCATTTGTGAAAATTAGGGTTGAAAAGGTTGTAAGGGTTTGAAGTTGAGGACTATTGGCGCGGCGACCAAAAGCTAGACCTAACCTTCAGATGTGTGTAGTGTGACTGGAATATTGATAAATGCGTGAGGTAAGTGAATCATGCAAGCAGAAAATAATGACCTAATTTAACTATGCAAGCAGAAATTTAAAGAGCAGTAATTAAAGCGCGATTATTGGTTCGCGAGGTTACAATGGAGGAACAGTTACAATAATATGATACAATTCAATTTTTAGAACGCAAACATAAAGAAACAACGTGGTAAGCTGCACAGCGAACGAACTAGGTTAGTAAAAAATATGAAAACAGAAACATGGAGCTAAGAGACATTTTTTTTTTTGTGGTTTTTCAGGAGAACTTTAAAACATGAATCTAAGCTTAATAGTTTGACTTGATAATAAATAAATAAAAAAAGAAGATTTTAATTTTTTTTAAAAAGGAATTATTTTCTCTTGGTTTTTTCAAAAAAAAAAGGTCTTAATTACGATTCTAAATAAAAAAAGTTTAAATTTTAATCTTTTTAAAAGTGTTTTAATTTTAATATTATATAAAAAAATGTTTTAATTTTAATATTATAAAAAATATTTTTAATTTATTATTTTAAAAAATGTTTTTAATTTATTATTTTTAACTAAATATTTATTATATATATATTTTTTTTAAAAACAATTTAATTAATTAACTTATATATAGACAAAAAAGAAAAAAAAATAAGTTAAAAATAAAAGGGGTTGGGCCGGTCATCACACCCGGACCCAACCCGGTAGGTTAGTAATGAAGCAAGGCATTAGCTAGGGTTTCAAAAACCCTCAATTCGTTCCGCGGCGCCGTTTACATCTTCTTCCTCTCTCTCGCGGCTCTCTCGATGCTCTTCATTCTCCTCCATAACCTGAAATAAAACACAAATATGGTGAGGAAAACATCTCATAGCTCACTTTTATGGTGAAACGGCCGATGATGTGCAGAACTGAGGCTCAGAGTTGATTGCCCGCCGTTTGTAGTGAACGGCGAAGGCGATCTCCTCGTCGGTGCTTCGCTCGTGGTTTTATGATGTTTGTTCGTCGATGAACGGAGACGATGATGAGGGTGTCAGTCCCTCTGAGTCTCGGCCGCCTCCTTCTTGCGCCGCCTAGGGTTTGTTCGCGATTGTCCGTTCCTCTGGGGCTTTCGCGATCTCGTTCCTTCGGGCTTGTACGAGGTGATACCTTTCCCCTTTTATAGTTTCTGACTTGACTCTCCTTTGGGCTTTGTTGGATTTACTCTTGATCAAATTTCTGACATCCTGGTGGGATTATTCTGATACTGATATATCTTGTTTCCTCTTTAAAGATTTGATTGGGATTCTGGTGAGATTAGACTTCGTTTTTTCTGATATATTTGATCTTATCTGATCTGAACTTTCCTTTTTCAGGATTCCCTATTCTCGGATATGGATTTGCCCGGGTTTTCATTTGATTTTGATAACTGAATGGCTTTGTCTTGATTTGTGGATATCCAGTTTCTTCGTTTCCTTGATTGGATCGAATTGGGTTTCTCTGATATGCTTATTTTTCAGATGTGGAACGGATTGCCTTTGGGGAACTTGGATACCGATTTGGTTCCTTTCTGATGAGATTTTGTTTCGATCTGTTTTGGGACCAAACCTGATTGGATATTGCGATCTGTTTTCATTCAACTTGATTATTAACACCTACTTTTCTTCTTCTTCTTCTTTCAGGATGGACGCTTTGCATTGGTCTTTGCCGCCGAGAAGGGTACGCGGTAATGATGACATTTGTCTGAACCGTTGGAACAGGATACTACAATCCTGGCTTTTGATTATATTGTTGCTTCTGATTGAATTGGTGATGATGATTTGGGCTATGATGTTAATGAACTGAGCCATGTGTTTGGTAATTTGTTTCTCCAATGTGCCTGCTCTTTTGCCTTGTTTTTGTATGTTGTTGTGCGACGACGTTTGAGCCGAGGGCTGGTATAGCTTCGAATATCTTTATTGTTTCCATTGTCTTCAGGCAGTTCTCGGTTGGACGTCCTGGTTTGGATTTGATATGCTCCAACCATCTGTTATGTTCTTATGATTCTGAACTTGATTCTTGACACTTTACCGAACTGCACCATATCTCTGGTTTTTTTTCTGCTGAACCTGTTTCTTGCATTAAGGCTGTTACGCTTTTCTTTGGACCCTGTTGGGGACTTTCTATTACGACAGATTTATAGGATGTTTTCTTATGGCTCTTTGCGCGTGAATTTGCCTTCTGATACATGGTTTTGATGCAGTTTAGTTTGTATTTGGGGTTCTGTTTGGACTTGATGTTTTCATGACCTCACCTATATGGTTCAGAATTGATACTACTCATGAATTGTTTAAGTTTTGAGTTCCAAATTCTGAATCTGATACTGATGCGTTTGTGGCTTTTCAGGTGTTGGAAAAAAACTTAGAGCACAGAGTGACTTAGACCTGTCGGCATCCGGGTCTGAGTCCAGATTGACCATGTTGCCTTACTCTCGTATCAGTTTGGAAATCCAATCGCGGCAAAACGAATCAGTCCCGCTTCTTTTATCACTTCTATCTCTCGGATGTCCCGTAACGATAAGAACAGGTGTTACCTGATCTGACGCCAACGGCGCGGATCGGTAACGGGGGGTAGGACGCAGCTTCGGTTGTGCCACTCCCGGCACTCGATGATGACACTGTTCTGAGAGTGTCAAAAACAACTCCTAACATTTTTTTCTATACTGTTTGTTCTGTTTTGATGTGCAGGTGAATTGGAGATTCTGCGGAGAAGCTTAAGGACATCACGAAGACACTTAGAAGTTCTAGGACTTAGGATTTAGGATATGCCATCTTTATTTCTCTGTAACTTGTAATAAAAAAAATATTATGAAATAATTCAATAATACATTTTTTATCCAAATTATTTCCCTTTTATAAATCATGATGAAATATTATTCAAATTTCTATCCAAATGCTCTTTACGAATAATAATAAAATATTATGAATGAACTTCACATATTTATTAAAATCATTTTCCTATTTCCTTTTCATGATTTAATTTGCCAACATCTCAACATCCGATTAAATCTTATCAGACAAATATCCTTGAATTAATTCGATCCAAATCTTAATAACTTCAACACAAATAAACTCCATCAATCAGTAGAAGTCTTCACTGTTGTCCCTCTAAAGATGAACTGGAAGATAGAAGAAATGATTTTTTTTTTTTGTTAAACCCTGTTCCCAGATCAGATTTTCCAAACCAAGTTGATATCAAACCCACGTAAATAAATGCCTCAGGAGTAAAACCTCATTAGGCCCCAAAATTACAGATTATGCTTCAAAATGACCAAAACGCCCCTGGGGTATTTCCTGCAAAACAAACACCTTCAGGACTTGTTAGCGGTTAGCAAATGCATATATGAGATGCTAAATGACTGACTAAAATATAAGGGTAAAATTTGGGGTATTACAGTTGCCCCTATTTAAATAGCTACACCGGACGATTTGAGTGACAGAGACTCGAGGAATCGTGGTGGAGAGATTTAAATATAGATAACCGAAAATTTTGCCCTTATATGCGACGATATGCAATGCTATTGGACAAAGCGAGGACCGCTTAATGCAGATGATGCCATGAATATGATATGATACGTATGCTGGAATGATGAATGCGAAAATGATGACGAATACTACGACACAGGGACAGACGCTACGAGAAGAACACACTGGGGAAAACGACGCGCTGAGACACAGTACAACACTGGGGGATTCTAAAATGATGGTCAACTGGTGCGAACACGACCAATTGTCATTTTGGGAACGAGATTCTCAAATGGAGATGACACCTGTGAGACGGCCTCCACTGGGGAATCTAAAAATAAAACTGGATCACGTACGATTGCAAGATCGATTACAGAATGCTGGAGCATTGAGCAAAGAATAACATCCAAGCTTCTGTAAACTATCCCTCGTGACAGGATCAAACGGACTTTTCGGAACTCCGTAACAAATATACAGGGTAAAGACCGGCTGTATGCCAAAATAAATGGACTTTGATGGGAAATGCCCTGATAAGCTTCTCGCGGGAGAACTGTCACTTATCGTTGGAAGGGACTTATGTGCCAAAATGGATAAGCACTCAAATAAAGAGGCTGCTGCTTATCTGATAAATAAATCTTCTCGCATTTAAGGTCGGCGCCTGGAATACGATTCTGATTCTTCTCTTACTGAAGGATAAATAAACTTCTTCATGCTTCAAGATCGTGCTCTCCTGAACATGAAAAGGGCTAACTGAACTTCCTCATACACCAGAATCGTGCTCTCCTGAATATGATTCGGCTTTTTCTTGTAAATGAAATTCTTCATACTTCAGAATCGTGCTCTCCTGAATATGAAAAGGGCTAACTGAACTTCCTCATACTTCAGAATCGTGCTCTCCTGAATATGATTCGGCTCTTTCTTGTAAATGAAATTCTTCATACTTCAAAATCGTGCTCTCCTGAATATGAAAAGGGCTAACTGAACTTCCTCATACTTCAGAATCGTGCTCTCCTGAATATGATTAGGCTCTTTCTTGTAAATGAAATTCTTCATACTTCAGAATCGTGCTCTCCTGAATATGAAAAGGGCTAACTGAACTTCCTCATACTTCAGAATCGTGCTCTCCTGAATATGATTCCGCTCAAACCTCCCCGTACTTCAGGATCGTGCTCTCCTGAATACGATTTGGTTCAAAACCCCCTATACTTCAAGACGACAGGTAAATGGAAGCCCAACTGCTCCATGGAGATGGCCATTTGCTGCGAGTCATAACGAAGATAGGATCGGCTTCTTAGGTGAGAAATGTTGTATATCGATGCTGTAAGATGTAGGATTGTAATAATAAATTATCCAGGCATGAACTGGCATGTATCTGTAAAGGATTGTAGTTGATTTTCTTGAAAGATAGTGCAAAATAAATGCACGTCCGGGTACAGTGATAAACTTCTCGGGCGAGAACATGCCGCGTATCTGCCAAGGCATGGTGAAAATCTTCAGATGGTGCAAAATAAATGCACGTCCGGTTGGGCTCGACGACCGACAAGACTGAGATTCAATCTAGGATCGAGCTAAAAAGAAAACTGGTAATCAAGACTCCATCGAGGGAATGAACTCGAAGGGTAGATATCTTATCCTGGCGAGGAAAGATAGCTGAAGTAACCGTCATCCACGAGGATCGAGCTCCATAGGGAAACTTGGAAACACATATGTATTTTATGCTTAGGGCTGACAATCTATTTGGAGAGAATGGACAAACCCCAGTTACTCGGTGGTGACGACCAATGATAGAGACACAATGAACCTGTGCATGCTAACGCGTACGTTAATGGATATGTTAATATGAATGTATGTTGACGTCTATGTATGTAAATATGCAGGATGTTATGAAATGAGTATGTAATGAATATGTAATGAATATGTAATGGATATGTAATGGGTATGTAATGAATATGTAATGAAATAGGCATGTGATGCTTATGCCCTTGCGTATACTGACGAACAGACTAGAGACGGGACGAGAGATGAAATAAACATCTCGACGGGGATACCCTGCATTCTCTGCACCCAATACGTCAATCATGGGAGGGAATGGTAGGACCACATCTGGTTTCAAGATTCTGAATTCTCTGGGGAGAAAGTAAATCGCTTGGGTGCACAGTATCACGTCTTCTCATGGGGAGAGGAAAACCTGAAGGACACTTTCGAGTTACCCAAGAAAAGGTTGTCAGCTTATAGTCTCGTTGGGACTGTGTTAGAGCAATGATTTGAAAGTGTTTCTGCAATAATGATATTTTCGGGGGGTGAAGAGATCCTTCCGAAATTTCCACTAGTCAAAGTAATTTCTTATATTTCAATTTCGTTTTTTGAAGAACAGTTTTGAAAAATCTACAATGCACCTTTCATTTTCAAATTTTAAGAATAAACGCATTTTGCATAACAATAGAAAAAAAAGAGCAATGCACCAAGGAATGTAAGTAACAAAATGGTATCTTTTATTAAAGGGTGGCAGCTCGCTGAAGGCATAGCTCCACAGATGATTATGTTTTGAAATTGGCAACATGGGAAAAAGTTACATTGAATCCAACGACACATACTGACACTAATCACTAAGATTAATCCAGAATCCTGCTTTGGGCAAGGATGAAAGAACTGAAACATGGCTCTCATGCGGAAAGTGTGTTCGCGATGATCAGTGTCCTCTGCTGCAATGAAATGCCTTTGTCCCTAACTTTTGCCTGGACCGCCCTCTCGGGTTTTCAATCCACCGGGACGCTCTTTTTTGCCTAAGCCGCCCTTTCGGGTTTTCAACTTAGCGAGCTTTTTATTATTATTTCTTTTTTTTTCAACCCTTACTTTTGCCTAAGTCGCCTTTTGCAGGTTTTCGACTTAGCGGGTTTTTAGGCATAATATTTTCGGACTGCATCAGAATTCACGGGGTGTGCAAGCTCTTCACCATCCATTGTTGTAAGTATCAGAGACCCTCCGGAGAAAACGGTCTTTACAACAAATGGGCCTTCATAATTGGGCATCCACTTTCCACGCATATCTTTATGCACTGGCAAGATCTTTTTGAGTACGAGCTCTCCTTGACGGAACTCACGGATACGAATTTTCTTATCAAATGCTCTTTTCATCCGTTTCTGATATAATTGCCCATGGCACATAGCTGTCATGCGTTTCTCGTCAATGAGATTCAACTGATCCAGTCTGTCTTGAACCCACTCAGCTTCCTCAAGTTCAGCTTCCATCAACACTCTTAAAGAAGGTATCTCTACTTCGATGGGGAGCACGGCGTCCATTCCATACACCAATGAGAAAGGTGTTGCCCCTGTCGAATTTCTCACTGAGGTTCTGTATCCATGCAAAGCAAACGGTAACATCTCATGCCAATCTTTGTAAGTCACAACCATCTTTTGCAGGATTTTCTTGATATTCTTATTCGCAGCTTCAACGGCCCCATTCATCTTAGGACGGTACGAAGAAGAATTGTGATGGGTGATCTTGAAACTGTCACACAGCTCTTTCATAGTCTTGTTATTCAGATTGGTGCCATTGTCAGTTATTATCCGGCTTGGGATTCCATAACGGCAGATGATTTCTTTCCTGATGAATCGGGCAACCACTTGCTTGGTCACATTGGTGTAGGAGGCAGCCTCTACCCACTTGGTGAAATAATCAATAGCAACAAGGATAAAACGATGACCATTAGAAGCCTTCGGCTCGATTGCCCCAATCATGTCAATGCCCCACATAGAGAACGGCCATGGTGAATACAAAACATTCAACGGTGATGGAGGTACATGCATCTTATCAGCGTAAATTTGGCACTTATGGCATTTTCTAGCGTATTGGATGCAGTCAGCTTCCATGGTTAACCAATAATACTCAGCCCTTAACATCTTCTTGGACATAGCATAACCATTGGCATGAGTTCCGAAGGTCCCCTCATGCATTTCCTGCAGTAACATGTCCGCTTCCCGTTTATCAACACATCTGAGCAGAACCATGTCGTGATTTCTCTTGTATAGCACACCATTACTGATAAAGAATTTGGACGCCAGTCTTCTCAATGTTTTCTTGTCCAGACCAGTAGCACCATCGGGATACTCTTGCTTGACGAGATAGTTCTTGATATCATGAAACCAAGGCTTTTCATCCACCTCAACTTCTTCGACCACCTGACAATAAGCGGGCTCAACTTTGCGCTCAATATGGATAAGAGGTGCTTCATTAACGAATTTAACTTTCCACATGGATGCTAACATGGCTAAAGCATCAGCAACGTGATTCTCGGATCTAGGAACATGCTCGAACTCTATCTCGTCGAAATACTTGATCAGCTCAACAATGTAGTCCTTATAAGGGATTAACTTCTCATTCTTCGTTTCCCATTTGCCTTGTACCTGGTAAATAACCAAGGCTGAGTCACCACTTACTTTAAGAAGTTTGATTCGGAGGTGAATTGCTGCTTCGAGGCCAAGAATACATGCTTCATATTCTGCGACGTTATTAGTACACTCGAAGTCCAACCTTGCTGTAAATGGAGTGAATCCACCCTTTGGGTTCATCAAAACGGCGCCTATACCATGCCCATTGAAATTCGAGGAACCATCAAACATCATCCTCCACCAAAGACCTGGCTCTGGTCCTTCGCTCGGATCTGGCTCTTCACACTCTCTTTTAATCAACAAAATATCCTCATCAGGAAAATCAAACTTAAGAGGTTCATAATCTTCAACTGGCTGGTCTGCAAGATAATCAGATAAAATACTACCCTTAATCGCCTTCTGGGGTACATACTGGATGTCATATTCGGATAACAACATGTGCCAACGGGCTAGCCTCCCGGTTTGAGCAGGTTTTTCAAAAATATACTTGATCGGATCCATTTTAGAAATCAACAATGTGGTATGACAGACAATATATTGCCGAAGGTGCCTAGCGGCCCATGCCAATGCACAACAAGTTTTCTCCAATGGTGAGTATCTGTTTTCGCAATCGGTAAACTTTTTGCTCAGGTAATAAATCGCATGCTCCTTTTTCCCAGTCTCATCATGTTGTCCAAGCACACAACCCATAGACTTCTCAAGAACAGTAAGGTACATAAACAACGGTCTTTCAGGCACGGGAGGAATCAGAATAGGGGGGTCTTGCAAATAACTCTTAATCTTCTCAAACGCTTTTTGACAATCAGGGTTCCACTCAACCGTCTGCCCCTTGCAAAGTAACTTGAATATCGGCTCACAAGTAGCGGTCATGTTGGAGATAAACCTGGAAATATAATTCAAACGTCCCAGAAAACCTCTAACTTGCGTCTCGGTTTGCGGAGCTGGCATATCTTGAATGGCTCGGACTTTGTCAGGATCTACCTCAATCCCTCGTTGGCTAACAATGAAGCCAAACAATTTTCCAGATCTGACACCGAAGGTACATTTAGCAGGATTCAATTTCAACTGATATTTCCTGAGTCGTTCAAACAGCTTCACCAAATGGTCTAGATGATCCTCCTCACTCTGAGATTTGGCTATCATATCGTCCACATACACCTCGATCTCCTTGTGCATCATATCATGAAAAAGAGTGGTCATAGCGCGTTGGTAAGTTGCCCCCGCGTTCTTTAAACCGAAGGGCATGACTTTGTAGCAGAAGGTTCCCCAAGGAGTAATGAAAGTAGTCTTCTCTCGATCATCGGGATCCATTTTGATCTGGTTATAGCCAGAGAAACCATCCATAAATGAAAAAAACGCAAAACTGGTTGTATTGTCTACAAGTGTATCAATATGTGGCAGAGGGAAATCATCCTTCGGACTTGCTTTATTCAGATCCCTGTAATCCACACACATCCTAACTTTACCATCTTTCTTGGGCACTGGCACAATGTTGGCAACCCAATCTGGATATTTTGCAACTGCCAAGAAACCTGCATCTAACTGTTTTTTAACCTCATCTCGAATTTTCAAAGCCATGTCGGGTCTCGTTCTTCGAAGTTTTTGCTTGATAGGTGGACAATCTGGCTTAAGTGGCAACTTGTGAACAACAATATCCGTGTCTAGGCCCGGCATATCTTGATACGACCACGCAAACACATCAATATATTCTTTTAACAACTCAATCAACCTCGGCTTAACCTCTGTCCCAAGCATTGCACCAATCTTGACCTCTTTCTTGTTCTCATCTGTACTAAGATTAATTAAGTCCACCTGCTCTTTATGCGGTTGAAGCTCTGTATACTCGTACTCAATCAATCTTGTCAGTTCAGCGGGTACTTCAAAATCTTCTTCACCCTCGTCCTCAGCTTGATTGATGGGTGCATCCCAGTCAGGAGTGTCAGTAAAGTCATTGGACCCAACAAGGTTTACGATGTCTCTGCATGATGGAAGGCTTACTTAATTAAAATGCTCGAAGATATGTAAGATAAGAAATGAAATGCTATTTTTTTTTGTTTTATTTTTTTGGAAAAAAAAGGGTTGCCAATTTCATTTTTTAAGGTGAAAACGAAAAACGCCAATGAACCAAAGTGGAACTGAACAAAATGCCTTTATTAATATCCTCTTAGAAATGAAAAGTGGCCCAACAAAAACGACCCTATAGCCTTGGGCAGAGCTACGGATTTTTATTTGAAAATGTAAATGAAACCTTTTTTTTAAAAAAAAAAATTACTTTGACAAGGGAAAAATAACAGGGATCTCTACGGCCTCCCAGTTGTTCAAAGCTGCATCACCCTTAAACACCAGGTTGCTCAGATCTTCATTTTCCTCACAGTCGCTGATGGCATTGACTTGGAAACCTCCGCTGACAAATACCTCTTGGATAACCTTCGGACGCCCTTCGACAGTTGTGGCAGCTCCATTCTGAGTTGGTTTGTAACCCAACCCAGAGCGATCAGTCTTGGTCTTGACATCAATTACCTCTCCCCAACCTTCAGGAATGCCCCTGTCGATTGTTGATTTGGTACTCTTCAGAGATGCAAAAGATGGAATACCCTGACCCACTGTCTCTTCGACTTCTAGCAGAACAGCATTGGCGATCTCAAGTGCTTGAAAGGAGATTTCCAAAGCATTCTCATCGGCCTCGATGTAACAGAAAGAAGACAGGTTACTGACCATCAGATCCTCCTCACCGTGTATAATAACCAACTTTCCATCGATCACGAACTTCATCTTTTGATGTAACGTTGAGGTTACTGCCCCAGCGGCATGAATCCACGACCTTCCAAGTAAACAACTATAATTGGGATTAATGTCCATGACTTGAAATGTGATATTAAAAACTTGCGGACCAATCAGGATAGGAAGCTCAACCTCCCCCATTACCGACCGGCGAGAACCATCGAAAGCCTTGACTATCAAAGGAGTAGGTTTCAACACAGTCTCTTTGAAAACCAACTTATCGAGAACCCTCTTGGGTAGAACATTCAGAGAAGAGCCGGTGTCTACTAGTACTCTCGCTAAATTGTCCTCCTGACATTTCACCGATATATGTAAAGCACGATTATGATTCGGACCCTCCTTTGGTAACTCTTCGTTGCTGAAACTAAGGGTGTTACATGCGGTCAAATTGGCAATCACACTATCAAACCGACTGGTGCTGATATCTTGATCCACATGTGCTTGAGTCAAAACTTTCTGCAAGGCCATCCTATGAGCGGGTGAACTCATCAACAGAGATAAAATCGAAATCTTGGAAGGAGTCTGATGAAGTTGGTCGATAACTTTATAGTCACTTTTCTTGATGATCCTTAAAAACTCAGCATCTTCATCATTCGTAACGGCTCCCTTACCTTTGTCTTTGATGGCCACTGGGATATTAGTGGTTTCCTTAGGTGGAACCTCATTGGAACGGGGAGTATACACACGACCACTGCGAGTCATCCTGCTCGCCTCTGCGATATTGGTCACAGTGTCCTTAACCTCTTCATTTGGAATAACCTTCCCAGACTCCTTGTCAATCATCGTCACGTCGTATTTCCAAGGCACAACTTTAGGATTACTGAAAGGAAACGGACCTGGTCTTCGAATAACTATTGGCTTATGCTGATTCACCTCAGGGATAGACGACTTTGGTATATCGAACACGAGATTGGCAGAACCTGCCCCTGATAGATTAAACACTGGTACCTTTCCCTTTGATCCAGGCTGATGGAAGACTGGCTCAACCACAGCGACCTCATCCTTCTTGGGTTGGCTTGTCACTTGTAAAATACCCTCATTAATCAACCTCTGAACATCATTCTGAACCAACACACAACCCTTAATACTGGCTTCACAACTTACGCATGCAACGTGGGAAGTATCTACCAGACCAGCTTCAAACAGTTTCGAATGAAACATCTTGAGAGGAGTCTTAATCTGTACAACGTCAAGGACATAACCTTCCTCCGAGTCGGCACTAATGGCATTGACACTCTCATGGTTAGGAAAAGGGTTCTTCTTAACATTCGGTTGAGGATCTTCAAATGACAAAATCTTCTTTTCCAATAAATCCCTGACAAGATTTTTGAGAGCATAACAATTCTCCAGATCATGACCAGGCGCACCCTCATGAAATAAACAATGAGCGGCGGCGTTGTAATTGGCGGGTAGAGGATTAAGAGGCGGACCCAAAGCCCGAGTAGTGATTAGACCTTGCTTGACCAAAGAGGGATACAACTCGGTGAAAGTCATCGGAATCGGCGGACAAGGCTTATACGTTCTTCTGTTCGGAACATTCTGGCGAGGAGCCGGATTCTTTGGCTGTTGAGGAGCAGGAGCGTTGGGCACCTGTAGGTAGTTGATAGGAGGCGGATAAACAGGAGGTTGTTGCATGGGTTGATACATAGGAACCTGTTGATTGAAAGAAGGTGTAACAGCTGCCACATAGGGTTGTTGAGCATATTGGATTGGGTACCCTTGAGGTTGAGCATAACCTTGCGGATATCGATAAAATGGATCTCTTAGTCTACCAGAGGATATAGCATTAGTCTCGCCCTCTTTCTTCTTCTGGGAGCTATACGGAGGTTTCTTCGGCTGATCCTTAGAAGCACCATGATTACTTGTCATTTTACCACTTTTCATACCCAATTCAATCTTGACACCCACAACAACGATGTCAGAGAAATTTGAAGTCACACTACCCACCATTCTCTCGTAAAATTCTGGACGGACCGTGTCGACAAACCAATCAGCTAACTCTTTCTCGGTCAAAGGAGGTTCTACCTGCGAAGCAATCTCTCTCCACCTTTGAGCGTACTCTTTCAATGACTCGGAATTCTTTTGTGACATACTCAATAACTGTCTTCTGTCGGGAGCCAGATCCATATTGTACTTGTAGTGTTTGATGAAAGCGTCAGATAAATCCTGGAAACTCTTAACGCGAGACTGGTCCAAAGTTAAATACCACTTGGAAGAAGCACCCTTCAAACTATCTTGGAAGCAATGAATCATCAGTTTATCATTCTCAACATGGGCAGCCATTTTGCGATAGTACATGATCAGATGACTCTTAGGACAGGTGGCACCTTCATAACGATCGAAGTTTGGAGTTTTGAACTTCGGGGGAATAACCAAACCTGAGACCAAACAAACGTCCCTTGCAGCGGTCCCAAAAATTTGATCGCCCTCTACTTTTTTCAATCTCTGGACGATGGTGTCTACTTCCTCACGAAGTTTATCACATTTCTCATAACCTTCAACATTCTCATTAAGATTATCAAAAACTGTCTCATTGAAGTACGGTTGCGCACGGGTGTGTACAACAGGTGGTGCAAAGATAGGAGCCCCCCTAGGAACTTCAGAAAATAAAGGCACGGCTTGCTGAACAGGCTGATTAATCGGAACAGTGGCTTGAGGAGGCACAAAACCGGGAGCAAGACCATAAGGTGGGTCCCTTGCTACGGTCACACTTGGTGGAGGGTCCACAGTAACGCCGGTAATCTCGGAAACAACAGTGGGCTGGGTATCCATCTTAACATTCATGACATGTAACAATTCCATCATACGCCCCATACCCCCTCGAAGGTCTTCAAGTTCATTGCTAAGGCGATCAATCTCTTTCGCCTGATCCTCCATTCTTTTCCGAGTTTGAGCTCTGGTGTTGTACTGGTGCCGAGAACTCAGGGTGACGAAACTGGAAGGCGAGAGAACCGAACATGAGAAAACGGAAGACACATGCAATGCAAGAAAGTAAATGATGCTATGATGCAAATGAAGATTTCATGGAATTCAAACATTTACGAATGTCGTGGGGTACCAAAAAATTTCCTTGTTTTTTCATTTTTATTTTATCCCGCGATATAAACGATGTTTGAATTCCATGAAATACAATGCAATGGGATGCTTTATGGATGCAATGCATGAAAACACACAAAGTCCTAGGTTAAAGGTCATGCGTGGAGTTAAGGTCTACCCATCCCCAAAAGGAGTGTACTATAGGTTAGTCGTACCTGCAGAACAAGGTTCTAAAAAGTGCCCAAAGTCATCAGCCCATCTTTCGGATATTATCAACCTTCCGATTGACTCGGGGGTTAATAATATTCTCAAGAGAACCTCTTTTGAGTGTAGTATCGCGTAGCAACCATTGTAGGACTACTCCTACATAGTTCCCGCACTACGTCCTAAATAAGGCCAAGGTGGTGTAAAGGTACTACGGTTCCCAATATCACAGACTCCAATCGACCATGGAAAAAGTTTTCAACGATTACTCGTTCAACCGAACCATTTTCGAAAGGGTCTCAACTGAGCGGTGATTCTCGAATCCACTTGGTCGGGATTCACTCCCTATAAGCCTCATCGAATATATCCCCATCCTATAATAATGTCACTAGTCCGGGCGTAGGACTTATCTCACAGCACAAGGAACAGTCCCACAATCAAAGCACAGATATATACACGCAAATGAATAATAACACAGATAGTAATAAATATGAACAAGTTAGGGATAACCCTCAAAAGTTTAGAAGAGTCCCCAGTGAAGTCGCCATTTTCTGTTGCGGTGGAAATAGGATCACAAACTATTAATGAGTTTGAATCGCAATTCAATTCACAACCGCTCTTTGATTTATCCGAAGGAAAAGGTCAAAAGAGGGAAAACCTATTTTTGCATCGTAAACACAATGCGGGGAAAGATCTAGGGTTCGGGGGTTGGTTAAATTTAGGGAAGGTATTAGCACCCTAAACTTCTGTAGTACTCTACAGGAACCTTTTGTTCAGTTGTTTACTATTTGCTTTATTTATTTGCTTAAGGTATATGTACAAAGGATTAAAAGTGAGAAAAGAGACCTAAGGGGTTAATTCTAAGTTTACTCGGCAAGACATCGCATCTTGTGCCTACGTATCCTTACGGAGTGGAATCAGAGTAATCGTAGTTCCCCTCAAAAGGGAGGTTAAAGACTTCTTGACTGTGGTCAAGGTCTCAAGGGGAATAAACGCATCTTAAGGACACGCTTACGTGGAGTGTAGAAACTCCAAATCTCTACGTTGAAATGTTAAGTTGTAATTAGGGTTAAATTAGGGATTCCGCGGCGGGAAACCCTAAAATGAGCGCGGCGGCTCTTTGACCTAATGCTAGGGGTAAAATTGTAATTTTGCCTGCGGCGAGGCATTTGTGAAAATTAGGGTTGAAAAGGTTGTAAGGGTTTGAAGTTGAGGACTATTGGCGCGGCGACCAAAAGCTAGACCTAACCTTCAGATGTGTGTAGTGTGACTGGAATATTGATAAATGCGTGAGGTAAGTGAATCATGCAAGCAGAAAATAATGACCTAATTTAACTATGCAAGCAGAAATTTAAAGAGCAGTAATTAAAGCGCGATTATTGGTTCGCGAGGTTACAATGGAGGAACAGTTACAATAATATGATACAATTCAATTTTTAGAACGCAAACATAAAGAAACAACGTGGTAAGCTGCACAGCGAACGAACTAGGTTAGTAAAAAAATATGAAAACAGAAACATGGAGCTAAGAGACTTTTTTTTTTTTGTGGTTTTTCAGGAGAACTTTAAAACATGAATCTAAGCTTAATAGTTTGACTTGATAATAAATAAATAAAAAAAAGAAGATTTTAATTTTTTTAGAAAAGGAATTATTTTCTCTTGGTTTTTTCAAAAAAAAAGGTCTTAATTACGATTCTAAATAAAAAAAGTTTAAATTTTAATCTTTTTAAAAGTGTTTTAATTTTAATATTATATAAAAAAATGTTTTAATTTTAATATTATAAAAAATATTTTTAATTTATTATTTTAAAAAATGTTTTTAATTTATTATTTTTACCTAAATATTTATTATATATATATATTTTTTTAAAAACAATTTAATTAATTAACTTATATATAGACAAAAAAGAAAAAAAAATAAGTTAAAAATAAAAGGGGTTGGGCCGGTCATCACACCCGGACCCAACCCGGTAGGTTAGTAATGAAGCAAGGCATTAGCTAGGGTTTCAAAAACCCTCAATTCGTTCCGCGGCGCCGTTTACATCTTCTTCCTCTCTCTCGCGGCTCTCTCGATGCTCTTCATTCTCCTCCATAACCTGAAATAAAACACAAATATGGTGAGGAAAACACCTCATAGCTCACTTTTATGGTGAAACGGCCGATGATGTGCAGAACTGAGGCTCAGAGTTGATTGCCCGCCGTTTGTAGTGAACGGCGAAGGCGATCTCCTCGTCGGTGCTTCGCTCGTGGTTTTATGATGTTTGTTCGTCGATGAACGGAGACGATGATGAGGGTGTCAGTCCCTCTGAGTCTCGGCCGCCTCCTTCTTGCGCCGCCTAGGGTTTGTTCGCGATTGTCCGTTCCTCTGGGGCTTTCGCGATCTCGTTCCTTCGGGCTTGTACGAGGTGATACCTTTCCCTTTTATAGTTTCTGACTTGACTCTCCTTTGGGCTTTGTTGGATTACTCTTGATTAAATTTCTGACATCCTGGTGGGATTATTCTGATACTGATATATCTTGTTTCCTCTTTAAAGATTTGATTGGGATTCTGGTGAGATTAGACTTCGTTTTTTCTGATATATTTGATCTTATCTGATCTGAACTTTCCTTTTTCAGGATTCCCTATTCTCGGATATGGATTTGCCCGGGTTTTCATTTGATTTTGATAACTGAATGGCTTTGTCTTGATTTGTGGATATCCAGTTTCTTCGTTTCCTTGATTGGATCGAATGGGTTTCTCTGATATGCTTATTTTTCAGATGTGGAACGGATTGCCTTTGGGAACTTGGATACCGATTTGGTTCCTTTCTGATGAGATTTTGTTTCAATCTGTTTTGGGACCAAACCTGATTGGATATTGCGATCTGTTTTCATTCAACTTGATTATTAACACCTACTTTTCTTCTTCTTCTTTCAGGATGGACGTTTTGCATTGGTCTTTGCCGCCGAGAAGGGTACGCGGTAATGATGACATTTGTCTGAACCGTTGGAACAGGATACTACAATCCTGGCTTTTGATTATATTGTTGCTTCTGATTGAATTGGTGATGATGATTTGGGCTATGATGTTGATGAACTGAGCCATGTGTTTGGTAATTTGTTTCTCCAATGTGCCTGCTCTTTTGCCTTGTTTTTGTATGTTGCTGTGCGACGACGTTTGAGCCGAGGGCTGGTATAGCTTCGAATATCTTTATTGTTTCCATTGTCTTCAGGAAGTTCTCGGTTGGACGTCCTGGTTTGGATTTGGTATGCTCCAACCATCTGTTATGTTCTTATGATTCTGAACTTGATTCTTGACACTTTACCGAACTGCACCATATCTCTGGTTTTTTTCTGCTGAACCTGTTTCTTGCATTAAGGCTGTTACGCTTTTCTTTGGACCCTGTTGGGACTTTCTGTTACGACAGATTTATAGGATGTTTTCTTATGGCTCTTTGCGCGTGAATTTGCCTTCTGATACATGGTTTTGATGCAGTTTAGTTTGTATTTGGGGTTCTGTTTGGACTTGATGTTTTCATGACCTCACCTATATGGTTCAGAATTGATACTACTCATGAATTGTTTAAGTTTGAGTTCCAAATTCTGAATCTGATACTGATGCGTTTGTGGCTTTTCAGGTGTTGGAAAAAAACTTAGAGCACAGAGTGACTTAGACCTGTCGGCATCCGGGTCTGAGTCCAGATTGACCATGTTGCCTTACTCTCGTATCAGTTTGGAAATCCAATCGCGGCAAAACGAATCAGTCCCGCTTCTTTTATCACTTCTATCTCTCGGATGTCCCGTAACGATAAGAACAGGTGTTACCTGATCTGACGCCAACGGCGCGGATCGGTAACGGGGGGTAGGACGCAGCTTCGGTTGTGCCACTCCCGGCACTCGATGATGACACTGTTCTGAGAGTGTCAAAAACAACTCCTAACATTTTTTTCTATACTGTTTGTTCTGTTTTGATGTGCAGGTGAATTGGAGATTCTGCGGAGAAGCTTAAGGACATCACGAAGACACTTAGAAGTTCTAGGACTTAGGATTTAGGATATGCCATCTTTATTTCTCTGTAACTTGTAATAAAAAAAATATTATGAAATAATTCAATAATACATTTTTTATCCAAATTATTTCCCTTTTATAAATCATGATGAAATATTATTCAAATTTCTATCCAAATGCTCTTTACGAATAATAATAAAATATTATGAATGAACTTCACATATTTATTAAAATCATTTTCCTATTTCCTTTTCATGATTTAATTTGCCAACATCTCAACATCCGATTAAATCTTATCAGACAAATATCCTTGAATTAATTCGATCCAAATCTTAATAACTTCAACACGAATAAACTCCATCAATCAGTAGAAGTCTTCACTGTTGTCCCTCTAAAGATGAACTGGAAGATAGAAGAAATGATTTTTTTTTTTTGTTAAACCCTGTTCCCAGATCAGATTTTCCAAACCAAGTTAATATCAAACCCACGTAAATAAATGCCTCAGGAGTAAAACCTCATTAGGCCCCAAAATTACAGATTATGCTTCAAAATGACCAAAACGCCCCTGGGGTATTTCCTGCAAAACAAACACCTTCAGGACTTGTTAGCGGTTAGCAAATGCATATATGAGATGCTAAATGACTGACTAAAATATAAGGGTAAAATTTGGGGTATTACAGATCGTTTCCCAAACCCTTCGTTTCTGATCCTGATCCTCTCTATGCTCAGTGGATTTGATGTAACACCATGGTACTTTCTTGGATTTAAATATCGATTTTTGAATCCATTGCAAAATCATTGTTATGGATTGATACTGCTGCGGGTGTTTGGAAGAATCTTCGTATTAGGTTTTTGTAGAGTGATGTATTTTTCATATTTCAGATATCCGAGAAGAATGTTATTGCTTATGCCAAGGTACACTTGATGTTTCTGAGTATTTCACATTTACTTGTTGTACCTGTTCTTTTGCTTGTTCATGTGGCGCGATTGATTATGCTAAAACGTATCGTGAGCAAGATTACATTATTAGGTTCTTGAAAGGTTCGAATGAGAGGCTTGCACATTCCAAATCTTAAATCATGATGATGAATCATCTACCTCACATTTAAAAGGCCTTGTCTCTTGTTATTAACAAGAACGTGAATTGAATTCCACATTATCAGTGGATTCCAGTGATTATGCAATCACTGCTCTACATGTCAATGCTCAAACTGGCAAGAAGTCACAGTCTTCCAAAGGCAAAGGCACCTACCATCCAAAAAGGTCACAAAGGGTTTGCACTCACTGTGGAAGAAAAAACCATATAGTAGATACTTGTTTCTTGAAGCATGGTTACCCATCAAGCTATAGGCAGCAAGGGAAACGACAGAGTTTTGCCCAAACTTCTTTACAATCTCAAGCCAACAATGTTGGTTCAACACCTGTAGATGGTCTTCCAAGTTCCTCTTTTGGCTTCACACAAGAGGGTTTTCAAAGCATCCGAGCCTTGCTTCAATAATCCAAACATGTCTCTGCTGTAAATTCAATCACCACTTCACCCCTTGCCATGAATTCCCACACTCCCACAAGCATTGGTAAAAACTCCACCCTTTGGATTTTATATACATGCGCCATTAATCATATTACCTTTGATATTGCTAATTTCTCTTCTTATCAAACTATTGTTCCTATTTCTGTTTCCCTGCCCAATAGATCTCACATAAATGCTTCCATTTCTGGCACTATCATTATCTCTCCCACATTGACTATTTATAATGTTCTGCACATTCCAACTTTCCATGTCAATCTTATCTCTGTCACCAAGCTAACTAGTAGTATTGATTGCCATCTGAATTTTTCTTACAATACCTGTCATATTTTGAAGAACCATTTGAGGCAAATGATTGGTACAACTAATCTGCAAAGAGGTCTCTATGTTATAGATACAAACACTACTCTTTCTTATTGTGATTCTGTTGCTTCAAATTCTTTTGAAACTTGACACTTTAGACTAGGCCATGCTTCTCATTCATGTATACATACTTTAGCTAAAAGCTTTCCTATCATTTCTTATAATACAAATAATATGAAACCTTGTGATTCTTGTCATTATACAAAACAAAAAAAGTTACCTTTTCCCACTATTATTACTCTTACTCATGCTCCTTTTGAAATTCTACATGCTGACTTATGGGGCCTTTTTGCCACTGAATCCATTCACGACCATAAGTACTTTCTTACACTAGTGGATGATTTTTCACGATTTACATGGGTAATTTTTCTCAAAACTAAGACTGAAACTAAACAAAGCACCATTCACTTCATTGCTTCTTTAGAAAATCAATTCAATATTACTCTCAAGTGTCTTAGGTCTGATAATGACTCAAAATTCTTAGCCTTGAGATCTTTTATTTTGTCTAAAGGCATCTCTCACCAAAGGTCTTATGTAGAAACCCCCCAACAAATGGGGGTGGTTGAGAGGAAGCACCAGCATATACTCAATGTTGCTAGAGCTATTACTTTTCATTCCAATGCTCCCACTACTTTGTGGAACTTTAGTATTAAGCATTTCATTCACCTAATCAATATGATTCCTACTCCTTTACTTCAAAATAAACGCCCTTATGAAATTCTCTTCAAATCCTTTCCTGTCTTAATCCATTTGAAAGAGTTTGGTTGCTTTTGCAACCACATTCCAAGCAAACAGAACCAAATTTGATCCTAGGGCAAGAAAGGCTATATTTCTTGGCTTTAAAGATGGTACCAAAGGGTACTTGCTTTATGACCTACTATCTCATGAAGTGTTTATATCTATGAATGTTATTTTTTATGAGACAAAATCTTTCCCTTTCAACTTTCTGCTACCCCTATGGATAATACACAACTTCCTAAACCTATGAACAATAACCATGACCTTGAGACTGATATAATACCACATGTGGTACAACCTGCATCACCTGCTGCACTCCCTGCTCCTTTTCCAACCAGTCTACATCAACCTTCTAGCCTAGACAACTCAGACCTAAATAGTCCTAGGCCTCACATCATTGACTCTAACCCTAATGCCTCTAATGACACCGTTCTTCATAGCTTATACAATGGTGTTATTAACACCTAACCTACTACATCCACACATTCCCAACCCATTTGAAAATCCACTAGTTCCAAAAATCCACCATCATATCTTAAATATTTTCACTATAATATGCTTTCTACCAGTCCTCAACATCCACTCTCCTCTCCTTCCGCTCCTTATCCTATCTAAAGTTCATTATCATATGAAAATTGCTCCCTTTTCTTCCACTTCTGAACCTAAAACCTACCTTCAAGCTTCCAAACATGAGTGTTGAAGAAAGGCTATGGACGCTAAGATGTCTGCTCTTAAGGATAACCAAACTTGGATCCTTGTGAATCTTCATGGAGGTAAAGTTCTAGTTGGTTGCAAATGGGTCTACAAAATCAAATATCATTCTAATGGTACCATAGACAGGAACAAGGCTAGGCTAGTGGTCAAAGGTTATACTCAGCTTAAAGGTGTGGATTATTTTGATACCTTTTCCCCTGTTGCTAAAATTACAGCTTCTAGGGTTGTATTATTTATTAAAACCATTAAGCATTGTCATCTTGAACAACTTGATGTCAACAATGATTTTATACATGGGGATCTCAATGAGAAGGTCTATATGTCTCTCCCTCCTGGCTATGGTGTGTCTGATTCTAACAAGGTATGTAAGCTCACTAAATCCTTATATGACTTGAAGCAAGCCAACAGACAATGGCATGCCAAGCTATCTGAAGGTTCCATGGTTTATGAATTGACAACAATTTCTCTAAAACATGGTTCACTACAAGTTGTCATGTGTGATGTTGTAACATGCTACTCAACTTACCTTGAGAGCAGATGTCCTAATAGATGTTTGAACATTTTCTACAAGAACATTTATTTTGATTGTTTTAAAAATCTTGACAAATTTGTTTTGTTTTAATTCTGTGATATTCCTTTTAGATTTACCTCAATAATTTATGCAGGTCAAGACGATACTACCAGGAACAAAGTTTTGTATCTCTAGCTGTAGATAAAACGCTAAATTAAATGATGAGACATTTTAGGAAATTTTGAAGATTTGTTCCTGCTATTTTGGAGAAGATTCAATAGTAGGATAAACTGAACAAAATGGGAAGAGTCTAAGCCCATTATGCACAAGTCTATAAAAGGAGACTTGCTAAAACTAATTGGTGTGGATTATTCATTGAAGAAACTGTGTGTGCAAATAAGGGTTTAGGGTTTGAGTTTCTTTTAGGATACTGTTGTTGTATTGTGTCACTTATGTGTCTTTTGATGCATTGAGGTAGACTGTTTTGTGAGCCATTCATTCATCACTTAGATGCTTGAACTAAATTGTCTCTATTGAGTTGTAAGTTTTATTAATCACTCCTAAGCTTTTAAGCATTAAGCGATTGTGTGTCTTTTAGATTGTATTTTCTAAAAACATTGAAAGAGTTATAATTTTATCACAGTGGTGACTGGTAGGAAGTGAAAGGGATTTTTCATACCTAGGAGTGTCTTAGGTAGAAGTTGCACTAGGTAGGTATTAAGTGAGAAGTTTTAAACTAGGTTGTTTAGCTTTGAATTAATATTACTAATAGTGGATTTCGTTCCTGGCTTGGTAGCCCCCGGACGTAGGTGTTTTTATGCACTAAACTGGGTTAACAACTTACTGTATCTTGTTTATTTTTTGTACTTTTAACTTCCTGGCTTGGTAGCCCCCAGACGTGAATATAGAAGAAGCACCAGCTGGTGGGAAAGTTCGGTGGGTGGACATGTGGCAGCCATGCAAGAGAGGTGAGACACGTTATAATGAGATGCTTGGTAGGTGATAGTTGGCTCTCTTATATTGATGACATTTGTATCACTAAAAATGATATTATTAATATGTTAGTATTTGTCTACCCATAAGCAAATATTTAAAGATTAGAGATATAGTATGATAAAAATCCTCAATATTAAGGATATGTACCGATAGTTATTTATTGGTAAGTGTTTGTGTTTAAAGGTGAGTTTGAAAGTAGAATAGAATAACTTAGACTTTAATTTGATTCTTATTTTATAATGATTCTAAGCTACAAGTTCTTTAAGCACTAATATTTTATGCTTAACAAGCGGTAAGTAAAAAATACTTTGAGTTACTATTTATGGTTTTAGAAGTAGAAAAACTACCTTTATAAGAAAAGTTGATGTCCAGGAAAATTTGATAATGCTCTACTTTTTTATTTTGTTATTTTATGAAATTGAGGATATTTTGTGTTCAATTTTTTTTCAATCGATGATATTATATTGTTTAATTTCAACTACATGTTATATAAAACTAAGACATGATTTAGTCATTTGATGATGTCAAATACTTCAATTTGATTCTAAAGTAACTTGATGAATTTAACTTTTTATCTTTTCTCTTCCCACAATGCATGTTATTTATTTTTTGTTTTCTATTCTCTCTCTTTTCGAATCCTCTTTCTCTGCCGTCTTCATCTTCGTGTCTCGTCTCTCTCTTTTTCTTTTCGTTCACAGGTTTGGCTTACGAAATGCACAGGTTGTTATATTCTTCATTTTCTTCTTCATCTTCTTTGATAACAAGGCAGTGATGATTCTTTTAATAATTGATTCGAACATTGAGTGAAGAGTTGTTTCATGGCAAGGTGATTATGTTTCTATGGAACAACATTTATTGTACTTCGCGCAGATGCTAGACGTAGCCTTTGATAACCTCTTCTCTCGCATGTCCGAGAATAAGTGAATCTGAGCCTTCTTTTGTTCAATCATCTCGGAAAATCTGTTTGATAATTTGGGTTTTTTGTTTGTAGATACTGGAACCCTAAAAAAGTTATTGTTTTATGCAATTGGGGTTATCGGGTACTGAAAATGTGTAGCATTTTATTTTGACACAAAATCTAGACCACAAATCCTAGATCTGTAAGTATGTTGTTTTTTATTTTATTTAGACACGATTACAAAGCCTCTATGGTTAAGTATTTGAATGGCTGCTGCCTCCATTTTTCTAAATAGTTACTTTGGTAGTGATGCTAATTAGTTGCTTTATTGCAGGTGGTATGGAGTAAAATGTCGAAGGTTGATGTAGTGCGACATCTTTTGGAAAATGCGCTATAAGATCCTCATAACCACCATTTTAGTTTACTTTCTTATAGGTAATTTACTAGATATTTTTTGCACGACTAGTTTGTTTATTTTAGTTTATGATCTTCTTGCATAAGTTTTGTAGTTGTGTGTCGTTGTATAAATTTGATTATATTTTCAATTATCTGATGTACACAAATATCAGCTTTGTAGACAGGTATGCCATGTTTCTTCCCAATATAGTTGGTTGATCTTTTCTTTTACGGTGTTCTTGATTAACAATATGCTAGCTACTTACTTTTCCATTTTAGCTTTCGGGATCCTGGTCCTTTTGGAAATGTCCGATATTCATAACGTATGTTACTTGAAGTTGAGATTAATGTCTTTAGAAAGGGTGTTCAGGTACATTTTTGAGTGTATCCTTTATTTCTTATTTTTATTATTGTTTTGGGGAGGATGGAATTGTTTTTATTTAATCAGTTTATACTTGTCTTTATTGATCTTGAGCTAACATTGATCTTCCTACAATCACTGATCGAATGGATGTTAAAAAGACGGTACGAAGTGGTAATGTTGAAGATGCAATCAGGAACGTCATTGAATTAAAACCTGAGGTGAGCTTTTCCCATTAACTTTGTTGATGTTGTTATCATTTTAAGAACCTCATTCTAAGTGACATTTACTATTTCAATGATATTAGGTCTACATTATGTTTGTAGGATAGTCATTAATCTTGAAGAAAAAATAATTCATGGATGCTACTTAAAATCTCAATACAATATGAATAGATTTTTCCAATATTAATTTCTTAACTTTCTTACGACATTTGGAGATCTTTGTTTGAAGGAATATGGTGTGATTTCTATACCTGAATTTTCTCACAGGCTGCTCAAAAGGTATATACATCCTATTGATTATTGTTAGATATGTGTGTGTTTTATAGAGAACACCCTTTATTTATTTTTGATATTTACATAATGTAATAATACATTCAAATTATGCAGAACAAAGAAAAAGCAATGAAACAAAAACAAAGACATGATAAGGTATGGAAATGTACGCTTTTGTCGCACTCGAAGGCATGTAATTACAGTTATGATAAGATGTGTATTATATATTCAATTTGGTTGCATTTACTGTACTATTAAAACGGAGTTGAATTTACTGTACAATTTTGTTTATGTATAGTTGCATTGTTAGGAGTATAAGTCATACTATAAATTAAAATGATGAGAATATTTAAGCATGTGTGAGGTGCCTTTCATTTGTCATTATGTACTGTTACAAGTGCATATTCATTTGACATTATGTATTTCTATAAGTGCTTATCCATGCTAATTTTCACAAAGCTAATTGCAATGGGATTTGGACTTCCACTATCTTCAGTCTTTTGTGTTGCAAAAATGTTCTTCCTGAACGAACTCACAAGTGGTCAACCTACCACTTGCCGATTTACAAGATCGTGCATTTATATATTATGCTAAGTGTAACACCCTTCTAAACCCCACGGAAAATATATGAATAATCAGAGTAAATTATCATGCATTTATAAAAGGGCGTCACACATCACTTACAACAACACAAAACAACTGTCATGCTCAATTAACACTTTAATAAATAATCATGCTATTCAAGTTTCACTTTACATGTAGCAGCGGATTCATCTATATTCATAATTCTCTTCACAGAACAATCATGTTCACTACATAATTCAATCATCACTGAGGCACTGAAGCTAACATCATAATATTTCCATAAATGTAAAAACATTGCGTAGAGTACATAGCATATCTCTAAAACATAAGCCAAGTGATCCCAATGTTACATGACCAGAGCATGACTCGACCCAACATAATTAAAATACCAAACAGCTGCACCAACAGCGACCTCGCAACTACTAGCAGTACTACTCCAAGATACCTGCACGATGTCATATAGGACATCACTCCAGCAGAAAGGTGAGAAATATTACCATAATAATCAAAGCACATAATCATATATAAATGCACAAGTACAGAATACATATATTCCACGTTTTCTCACCACAATACATATTAACATAATAACAATGCATATAATATATTTCTATAGCATAGAATACACATATTATACTTCTCACCACAATACATCACAACCCACTAACATACGTTGCCATGTGTATATATATATATATATATATATATATATATATATATAATATATATATATATATATATATATATATATATATATATATATATATATATATATATATATATATATATATATATATATATATATATATATATATATATATATATATATATATATATATATATATATATATATATATATATATATATATATATATATATATATATATATATATATATATATATATATATATATATAACCAAGCATTTCATCATGCATACATTCACGATTCACTCATATACATCGCAATATATATACATAAATATGGATAAACATCAAGCATATCTCATCATGCACACATCCATAATCCTCAATCAATCCACATAAATATACACATTATGTTTAATTCACTACAATTCATATAAACATATACAATCATGTTTATTCATCAATGCCTCAGTCAATATCATTCACAATTAGACATTCACAACTCTCAGTTACACAAATCATGCACGTAAGCATACTTCATAAAACAATGATATTTATGCCATGTGACTCAATGCAACTCATGCCATGTGGTACCAACACTTGTTATCATTTTTTGGTTTTTACACTTAAACCGGGTCCACCCTTCTAGACCGATAACAACAAAAGTCCGTTCCCTAAGCTTTCAAACCCACCCTTCTAGGTTTGGGACAAGTACTAGTCTCCACGAAACTAGCAAACATTGCCTCTTGACTAAATGATGCATATGCAATCAACAACCAAATGCACTTAAGACCGTTCTCACATCTTAATCTCATGCATTCAACTAATTCATCACATAACAATTATAACATGATTGCACACTCACACATCATATCAAGCAATGCACACATATACACGATATGTTCCCATGCATTATTCACATACAATTACAAGCAACGCACACATATTTACAATATGTTCCCATGCATTCTTCACATACAATTACAAGCAATGCACACATATTCACAATATGTTCCCATGCATTCTTCACATACAATTACAAGCAATGCACACATATTCACAATATGTTCTCATGCATTCTTTATATACAATCGCATACAAACAATATGCATTCACAGTATATATATATATATATATATATATATATATATATATATATATATATATATATATATATATATATATATATATATATATATATATATATATATATATATATATATATATATATATATATATATATATATATATATATATATATATATATATATATATATATATATATATATATATATATATATATATATTCTATAATATATATTCATCATTCATCACATACCATTTCATACAAGGTATACACATTCACAGTCAATCTCATCATGCATTCACGTTTAACTCAAACAATGCATATATTGTCAAACGGCCACAAAATCACAATCGATTCTACATTCTAGGATTCACGCTGTACGGCTACCCACAGTGTATCATACAACATCATATAAGCTACTCATACAAGAAGAGATCGACCGCAACCGAACGCTCTAACTATTTAAGCCTCACTTACTTAAAACAATTAATCTCGATTAATTGGTAAAATCGGCTAAAATTCAGATAAAAATAATATTTCTTTTCACCAAGTTATAGAACATATTATTAGCTTCAGTTTGATATAAAGAACGACAAAATTCGATAAACGGTGAAGAAGTTATGAATTTTCGAAGTTTTGAAAATAATATTTTTTCACACTTACAGTGTTAATCGATTAACGCATATGGTTAACTGATTAACCACTCCAAAAACTCAGTTTTTAGGCCCCCAACACTGTGTTAATCGGTTAACGTATATGGTTAACCGATTAACACCTGAAAAACTCAGAAAAACAGCTACGGGTTTGAGCTTAAAACCCTCAAAAACCCGATCGATTCAATTATTTTCTCCCGATTAAATATCTACTCATCATTACCAATTATATAGCGACAATTTAGGACCATAAAATGAGAATTCTACGACTTCCGATTTTCCTCCAAAATCCTAACCTCCAATTTGACCAAAAATGTCAAAACTCACAAACTCAACCAAATTCGATCAAACGAAAATCATTAGTCACGGCTGAACACTACCCGACTAAACTACGCAATTTATTTCTGATTCTAACTGTTCAAAACTCGATTCTAACCTATTAAACCCCTTTTTCCCTAGAATGGAAAAAGATGGAAAACATCCAAACAATCCAACACACACATACATAATCATACACATTGATTAAGATAGTAAGATTTCACACCCTTACCTTGATTAATCGGAAGCTAGAAGTTGTTCTTGAAGAATCCAAGCTTTTCCCCTCTTTCCCTTCTCTTTCTCTTCTTCCTCTTTCTTTCTTTTTTTTCTTTCCTTTCTATCTCATTTCTATCTTTTCTTTCCTCTATTCCACTTCTATATCTTTTCTTTTATTTCTCTCCAATATATTTCCTTCTCTCCAAATACAAACCAACTCGTTTAAATAGTCATCCAATAAATAAAATAATCCAAGTAAATCAATTAATTAATGTAAATTATTAATTATTGAAAATTGGGCTGTTACACTAAGCATTTATTGTGTTTTGAAAGTGACAGGACATTATACAGTTGGATAAAATTCAGTCACCTAGCTATTTAGCTTTTGCCAATGTTTCAGTTTATACAAAACCACTATAGTTCTACAAGTTATCATACAAACACTCTAGGTTTTAAATTTTTATTACTCATCATGTCACAATCATTGAATACATTTTTGTACTTTAGTTAATATTTTATACTTCTATTGCTGCAACTTTTCGATGGCATGTTCATATACATGATGACTAATTTATATAAAATTGTATTTCAACTGCTCCTGCAACTTATCAAAAGCAGGTTTAAAACATGATGGTTGACTAATTTAATTAAATAGTATATCAGTTGCTCGTGCAACTTTTGAAAAGCAGGTTTTTAATAACATCATAAAGTTTTTTCAATTCATGATGTTTATTTAATTATGAGTCTTCGCTTAATATTTTTTAATTCATAACAGCTGTTCCAGTTTACACAATTAGCATTTAGACAATAAATAGATAATGATTTAATTCTATTTCATTGTTATGGATACAAGTTGTTAATGGAAAGCTTACAAATGGTTAGAAATGTATGATTTGTTTTGTAAGTATATACATGTTTATTCCGTTAAGTTGATTTGAGTGCGAAAATTTTGTTGTTCTATGTAACATCCCAAATTTTAGAAATTATTTGAATTATTTGATTTATTGGATTTATATGAATTATTTGATTTATACGAATTACTTGATTTATTGGCTTTATATAAATTAATTAATTTATTTGAAATATTTGGATTAATTGATTTATTGGACTTATTTGAAATAATTGATTTATTTGATTTATTTGAGTTAATTGATTTATTTGATTAATTGATTTGTTTTAATTATTTTATTTGGTGTAATAAACTATTGAATTGGTAGAAATAAGTAATTGGGCCTAATTATAGGAATGTGAATCGTAAGAGTAAGGGTGTGTTAAGTAAATCCATTAGAAATTATTAGGTTAATGAAAATTATGAGGGTTAATAAAAAGAGAGAAAGAGATAGAATAGAGATAGAAAGACAGAAAAGAAGAAAATAGGCAATAGAGAAGTGGAGAAGAGAAAGAGAAAACCCTA